>CM038147.1:124426860-124678371 GCA_021437245.1 Aegilops speltoides | reverse complement strand
TTTGGAAGAATCGGACTCACCGAGATTGTATTTTCGGTCCCACGAAAATCCCAACGTTCACAAGATTTGAACTTTCGGTCTCACCGAGTTGTCAACTTCGGTCCGACCGATATTGGTCAAATGTGTGTAGCAGTTGGATTTGTGTGGAGGCTATAAATAACCCTCCACCCCTCTTCATTCGTGGAGAGAGCCATCGAAAGAACTACCACTCCTACCTTACATTTACGAGAAGAAAACTACCTACCCTTGTGTTGAGATCAAGTTGCTCCACTCCCACCATATGAAACTTGATTTCTAGCCTTCCCAAGTTGCTTTCCACTCAATCCTTTCTTCCACCACAGCCAAATCAGTGAGGAGAGTTGAGTGTTGGGGAGATTATCATTTGAAGCACAAGAGCAAGGAGTTCATCATCACCAACACCATCTATTACCTTTTGGAGGTGGTGCCTCCTAGATTGGTTAGGTGTCGCTTGGGAGCCTCCGTCAAGATGTGGAGTTGAACCAAGAAGTTTGTAAGGGCAAGGAGATCGCCTACTTCGTGAAGATCTACCCGAGTAAGGCTAGTCCTCCGTGGGCGTATGCCATGATGGCATAGACAAGGTTGCTTCTTCGTGGACCCTTCGTGGGTGGAGCCCTCCGTGGACTCTCGCAACTGTTACCCTCCGTGGGTTGAAGTCTCCATCAGCGTGGATTGACGATAGCACCACCTATCGGAACCACGAGAAAAAATCTCCGTGTCTCCAAATTGCGTTTGCTCTTCTCCACCTCTCTTTACTACATGTGCAATTTACTTTCCGCTGCCAATACTCTAGAATTGCATGTGTAGGGTGATACTTGACTTGATCATCATTGTGAACTTGCCAAAACTTGTCTTTATCAAAAGGCTGAATTTTTATATTGTCAAGTAGTCTAATCACCCCCCCTCTAGACATACTTTCGATCCTACATTGATGCATTTGAAGAAGCTCCTGAGGCCATGGTCAAGTGGGTTCCCAAGACTACATCAAGTTCTACTTCATCAAGTACAACTACAACTCCAAAGATTCCCATCAAGATGATGTGGATTCCAAAGAAGAAGAACTAGAGAGTTCTTGAGGGTGACTCCGCCAACATACTTCACTCATATCATTTTGGCAAGGACAAGTGCAATCAACTTCCACATCTTGCACTAGTTCAAGGAGTCACAAACCCTCTTGTTGGTAAGACAAGGGACAAGGTAACCTAATGCTTTCATGGACATCATCTTGTGTGTGCATCACTCTATGTCTATGGATATCCTTGCTTGTTCCATGTGGGACTAACCCGTGTAGGTATTGAAAGTGCAACTCACTCCAATGAATTGCTCCAAATGATCTACATCAACATTGAGCATCCACATCTTCAACACCTACATGAAGTCATCATCGACAAAACCCAAGGTTAGTTCATCCTTCTTAGGGGGATCACACATCTAGGGGAGCTTTACTCTAATAAGCGAGCTAAAGCAACTCTAATGGTGTGAACACAACAATGCTTTATGTAAAAGTGGTAAGCCCACTTGTGCTTAAACGATGAGTATGACCTATGATCAAATGTTCTCATTTGACTCCTAAGTCAATATACTCATATATAGATGACCTAGTCATCGCCAATTGTTTGATAGATGCTAGAATTGGTTGTGCATGATTTGCCACATATTTCATTTGCCATTTTATTGTGTGAACATGTTGGTTGCATATTTTACTCATTCGAGGACATCCACTTGTTGTTTTGATTGTTTGGTTTCTTTTCTTTTGCCAAGTGGATGGACAAGAATGCGTAAGAAACTTCTCTAGCTATCTATGCTTTTCTTGTCTCAAACTCTATTCATGCTACATCACAAAGTTTGATCAAGTCAGATTCGAACCACTCTGTGTGAGGAGCACTTGGAGTCCCCGATTCATCATGGACTTAAACTTCCAAAACCTCTTTGTGCATTTCAGTCTGACTGATTCACCCTTTTCGGTCATACCGAGATCACCAAGTTGATCTAGGTTTTCAACCTCGGTGCAACCGATTAGAACCTTTTGGTTACACCGAGTTGAAGTAACTGCTTGCAGTTTTGCATCTCGGTGCCACCGAGTTGTTCCACTCAGTCACACCGACAGGGTTAGGCTATATATACTCACGGGTCAAATTTTGGAAAAATTTCTGAAACCCTTCGCCCACGCATAGCCTGCTCTGCCTCTTCGGGTCTCCGGATTGTCCTCTTCGCCGCCAGCGACCTCCCGCCGCTGGTCTCCGCCGCCGTCAACGGCATTATGCCCCGTCGTTCTTTGCCGTAGCAAGTTCACCGCCGAATTAGGGTATGAACTTGACTCTTTGTGCTATTCTTTAACTCGATTCCTAGCACATTGCTCGCCATGATTCTTGCCACGTTTGAAATCATCCTATCTAGCAAAAGCATTACTCAGAGATTAAATTTTATTTGAAAATTTAGGGTTAGGTTTCCGCCGAACTCATCACGGACCGAACGAGTTATAGAAATCGGTCTCATCGATTTGGCTTAGGCCATTGCACATGTGATTTTCGGTCTGACCGAGAATTGCAAATCGGTGTGACCGAGATCGATTCTTTGTGAAACCCTAGCAGTCTCGGTGCCACCGAACTGTGACTCGGTCTGACCGAGTTCCCTAGTTTAGGTTCCAAAAGCTGCTTTGGTATCACCGAGTTTACAAATCGGTAGCTCCGAAATGCTTTCTGTGGAAAACTAAAACTAAGTTTTTGACTCAATTGTTTTGCAAAAACCTCTGTACTTTGTGATGCTCATCTACTCTACCTCATCTATATCTATTCACAGGGTCTGCTGTCAGTGAGTTTGCCTAAAGATGTCTGATCAAAGTGATAGTCAGAACAAGTCATAGGAACAAGCTCAGATGAGTGAGGGCAGTAGTCCCTCAAGCAGTTATGATGAGGGTAGCAGGAGCACAGCCAGCAATTTGCCAAAAGCAGCCAACAGGACAAGGAAGAAGAAAACCTCAGATTCTGAAGATGAGGACTATATTGCTGTTGAGGATGAGGCCACTTCAAAGAAGAAGGTGTTTAAAAAGGAGTATGGCACAACTGCTACCACAAAGCCAGGCATGAACAAGAAGGCACCTGCCAGGAGAGTGCCCACATCCAAACCTAGGAAGGTTGCCACTGGTGAAACCATGAAGTTCACCACTGAGTCTGAAGAAGAAGCTGCTGGTGAAGATAAGAAGAAGAAGAGGGTAAGAACCACTACTGCCAAAGTCCTTGGCAAGCCCTCTATGAGGAGAGATTCTAATGAGGAAGAAGAAGAGGAAGAGGATGCTGCACCAACACCCAAAGCTCAGAAGCTCATGGGAGATGCAATTAAGTCAGGGGCTGCTCCATCTAAGCCCAAAGCTTCTCCCAAGGCTGCTGCTCCAGCTCCAAAGCCTAAACCCAAGAGGAACACCAGAAGTATACTTGCTACAGAGAAGAACAAGGCCCCAGTGCCTGAAGATGCTGAAGAAGAAGATGATTATCTTGTTTTGAGAAAGTTGAAGCCCAATATTCCTGACCATAATGATGGTCATCCAGTAGCTGAAGACATGCACATCAGAAAGGATGCTGGACTGAGATTGTGGAGACAGTCAGATCCATATGCTATGAGGAGAAGGACAGGAGTTGACTACATATTTCACAAAAAGGAGCAACAAGATTTTTATGAGACAATTTTGCTTGACAAGAAGCCCATTGTGTGTGACATGAGATGGATCAACTGGGAGTACATCAAGAAAAATGAAGCTCACTATCCGGGAGTATTTGACAGCTTCAAATCATGTGGAGTTGATGAATTTGTTGCTCAGAATCTCACCAAGTGGAATGATGAGCTCATCATGCAGTTTTACTCCACAGCTCACTTCTACCCAGATGGGAAGATCATCTGGATGTCTGAAGGTAGTAGGTACCAATCCACTGTTGAAGAATGGGCTCAGTTGATCAATGCTCCAAAACAAACTGAAGATGACTTGGATGTGTATGCTGAGAAGAAGAAAGACCACAACTCTATGGCACACATGTATAGAGAGATCCCAGATAAAGCTTTGGAAACTCACATGCTTGGATCTGTACACTCCTTGTTGTCTGGTCTGCCTACAATCAACTGGATCCTTAGGCACACATTGCTACCCAAGTCTGGAGATCACAAGATGATCAGAGGACATGCTATCAACTTGCTGCATTTGTTTGATGTGCCTCAAAAATTCAAAGTCATGAGTCTGATTGTGGAAACAATCAAGAGAACAACAGCTGACCAGAAGAGAAGTTGTGGGTATGATCCACACTTCAGGATCTCATCAACTCAAAGATGGGCACAGGCACATATCTATTGGATAAGGAGAATCTACCCTTATATCCTGAGTTTGAAGATAACACAGTTGAGATGAATGAGGAGGAACCATCATCTGTGCAAGCACATGAGAAGAGAGAGAAGGCAAGGGCAGAGAAAGCTGCAAAGATGCCAACTGCTGAAGAGGCATCTCAAGTGTTCCTGAAGAGCAAGCAAGAACAACTTGGATATCTGATTGCCTCCACCTTGAGGATTGAGAAGGGCTTGGCCACCCTGACTCAAAACCAGGAAAGTTTGGAGAGGATCATTGAGCAAAAATTCTATGCTCTTGATGTGAAGGTCACTGAGATCCAAACTGCAGTTGAGCAACTTCAGGAGGATGTGGAGGAGAAGAAGGGCAAGTCTACTATAGATGCATTTGCTAGAGTGCCCATAGGACACAGATCTGCTGCATTGCCTGTTCCAAATACTAGAGCTACATCATCTGCACCAGCTCCAGCAGCCACTCCACCAGCTCTAGCTACATCAACTGATGCTTTCATCCTTGGAGTCATCTCTACACCACCTCATGAAGACCAAGCCTGAGAGTCGTTTAGCACTATGCATTTTTGAACTTTTTGGCAACTTGTTGCCAAAGGGGGAGAAAAATGTATAGATCATAGGCTTCGAGAGAGAGTGTTGCTTTTGACCTCTCTTGTTTTTTTGGTGGTTGAACTTCTTTATTGTGTGCTTGCTTGATACATTGTGCCTTTTGTGAGATACTTGGATGATCATGTGTTTGATCACATGCTATGCTACCTTACTGCTTGTTGGATGATATTATCTCCTATATCCTTATATGATCATTCACTTTGCTTGGTTATGAGTGCATTTGTTCAATTACTATCATTTTGAGCACTCCACCAAGATGTATGTGACATGGAAGAGTAACCCATGGTCCTAACACATTGTGCATTTGCAGTCCAAAGCAGATTTTAAATAGTGCACAAATTTAGGGGGAGCTCTTGCTTATCACATACTTCTCAAAGCGACGATGTTTTTCAATCTTATTATCATTTGTCGAAGCTTTGATCTATATGTTGTCATCAATTACCAAAAAGGGGGAGATTGAAAGTGCAACTATCCCTGGGTGGTTTTGGTAATTCCTAACAACATATAGCTCATTGAGCTAATGCTATTTCAAGATAAATATTTCAGGAAAGCTCAATGATTGGCATGGCATGGATGAGAAAAGTGGACCCCTCAAAATGCTAACGACAAAAGGATTGGCTCAAGCTTAAAGCACAAGACTCTACATTTTACTTTTAGTAATCCAAGATCACATTGAGTCTATAGGAAAAGCCAATACTATCAAGAGGGGATGAGGTGTTGCTTAATGAGTTTCTTACTCAAAATTTTTAGTGATATGATCCAAAGCCCTCAACTACTTTCTTACATCCACATATGTCCCAAACCAAAAGTCAAACTCGGCCCCACCGGAACCATCTATCCGGCGCCACCGAGTTCTGTTGACATAGCCACAGCCATAAACCCTAGTCTTTTCGGTCTCACCGATAGGGATCTCGGTCTCACCGAGATGGGATTGTAATCTCTCTGTTTCCCTTCGTAACATTTCGGTCAAACCGAGATGAGCGATCGGTCCCACCGAGATTGCAATGCAAACTCACTGTTTCCCTTTCGTAACGTTTTGGTCCAACCGAGATGAGTGAATCGGTCCCACCGAGTTTGCCTGACCAACCCTCTGTGTGTCTATTACCAAAATCGGTCTCACCGAGTTTGTGTAATTGGTCTCACCGAGATTATGTTATGCCTAAACCCTAACCATATCGGTCCTACCGAGTTGACATATCGGTCCCACTAAAATACCTAACGGTCACATTATTTACTAAATCGGTCTGACCGAGTTTCATGATTCGGTCCCACCGAGTTTGGTAAGTTGTGTGTAACGGTTAGATTTTGTGTGGAGGCTATATATACCCCTCCACCCACTCTTCATTCGTGGAGAGAGCCATCAGAGCATGCCTACACTCCCAACATACATTTTCTGAGAGAGAACCACCTACACTTGTGTTGAGGTCAAGATATTCCATTCCTACCACATAAATCTTGATCTCTGGCCTTCCCCAAGTTGCTTTCCACTCAAATCTTCTTTCCACCAAATCCAAATCCTGTGAGAGAGAGTTGAGAGTTGCGGAGACTATCATTTGAAGCACAAGAGGAAGGAGTTCATCATCAACACACCATTTCTTACTTCTTGGAGAGTGGTGTCTCCTAGATTGGCTAGGTGTCACTTGCGAGCCTCCGATAAGATTGTGGAGTTGAACCAAGGAGTTTGTAAGGGCAAGGAGATCGCTTACTTCGTGAAGATCTACCCTAGTGAGGCAAGTCCTTCATGGGCGATGGCCATGGTGGGATAGACAAGGTTGCTTCTTCGTGGACCCTTCGTGGGTGGAGCCCTCCGTGGACTTGCGCAACCGTTACCCTTCGTGGGTTGAAGTCTCCATCAACGTGGATGTACGATAGCACCACATATCAGAACTGAGGGAGTCCTGGACTAGGGAGTGTCCGGATAGCCGAACTATCATTATCGGCTGGACTCCAAGACTATGAAGATACAAGATTGAAGACTTCGTCCCTTGTCCGGATGGGACTTTCCTCGGCGTGGAGGCAAGCTTGGCAATACGGATATGTAGATCTCCTACCATTGTAACCGACTCTGTGTAACCCTAGCCCTCTCTGGTGTCTATATAAACCGGAGGGTCTTTAGTCCGTAGGACGAACAACCATTACAACAATCATACCATAGGCTAGCTTCTAGGGTTTAGCCGCCTTGATCTCGTGGTAGATCCACTCTTGTACTACCCATATCATCAATATTAATCAAGCAGGAGTAGGGTTTTACCTCCATCGAGAGGGCCCAAACCTGGGTAAAAACATCGTGTCCCCTGTCTCTTGTTACCATCCGCCTAGACGCATTCGGGACCCCTAACCGAGATCCGCGGTTTGACACGACATTGGTGCTTTCATTGAGAGTTCCTCTGTGTCGTCACCGATAGGCTCGATGGCTCCTTCGATCATCAACAACAACGATGCGGTCCAGGGTGAGACTCTTCTCCCCGGACAGATCTTCGTATTCGGCGGCTTTGCACTGCGGGCCAATCCGCTTGGCCATCTGGAGCAGATCGAAAGCTACGCCCCTGGCCATCAGGTCAAATTTGGAAGTCTAAAATTCACGGCTGAGATCCGCGGGGACTTGATCTTTGACGGATTTGAGCCACAGCCGAGCGCGCCGCACTGTCGCGATGGACATGATTTAGCTCTGCTGCCGGACAGTGCCCTGGAGGCCGCACATGAGTCCGCTTCGACCCTTAGTTCGAAGCCGACCGCGCAGATCGAGGACGGGTGGCTAGACACCGCCTCGGGGTCTGCAACTTCTCTGGCGATGGAGCGAATCATCGACCTTGTCCCTTGTAAAGCTCGTGACTCGAGGTGCGGACTCCTCGCCGGACTCCGAACCTCCTGCGCTACCAATCGAATCCGATTGGGCACCGATCATGGAGTTCACCGCCGCGGACATCTTTCGGCACTCACCCTTTGGCGACATCCGAATTCGCTAAAGTATCTCTCGTTATCGAGAGAGCCTCGGCGGACTGCGGTCGGGGCGGTTGGGATGCGGACGACGAAGAAATTCAAAGCCCACCCACCACCCACTTTGTAGCCCTTGCCGGCGATCTAACCGACATGCTAGACTACGACTCGAAGACATCGACGGTATGGACGACGATGCCGGAGACGACCAAGAACCAGTGCCTACCGGGCACTGGAAAGCCACCTCAACTCATGATATATATATGGTGGACACCCCAAAAGGGAGCGATAACAAGGAACAATGGGATGCGGCGAAGGACAATTCCCCCGAAAAACAACCAAAACGGCGACGCAAGAGCCGCCCCAAGTCCCGCCTCGATAACAACAGCACCCATAATGACCCAGCCATAGAGCAGGGCAAACCAGTGGACGACGAACATGCAACCAAGCAACCATCTGAACAGGATGAGTCGGACAATCAACCCATCCTCGGCGAAAACAACAGTCCAGACAATCTCACGCCGGATACATCACCGGAGCATAAGAACCTTCACAAAAGGCTTGTCGCCACTGCAAGAAGTTTGAAGAAGCAGAAACGGAAGCTCAAAACAGCGGAAGACATACTCAGAATGAGGTGGAGCAAAGTACTCAAAACCGCGGACAAATACGGCAATGGCCACCAAGCAAAGAGCTACCCGAAGCGCAAGCTGCTACCCGAATTTGACGAGGAGGCCGTAGAGCCCCCACAATCAAAAAGCAAAGAGGCCGCTGGCGGATAGGCGACAGATGATGAGGCCAAGAGCGGCAAGCGGCGCCGCACACAAGCCGGCACATGACACACGTAAAGATCCTCGCAAAAAGGATGGCCCGGTAAGGTCCATTTATGGGCCAAAAAAGAGGGCCCCAGGAAGCAACATGACACGCCGAGTGTTCGAAGATAATGGCACACCTAAATACAGGGGCGCCACACACCCACTATGTTTCACCGATGAGGTGCTGGATCATGAATTTCCAGCGGGATTCAAGCCCGTAAACATATAGGCATACGACGGAACAACAGACCCCGGAGTCTGGATTGAGGATTACATCCTACACATACATATGGCTAGAGGAGACGATCTCCACGCCATAAAATATCTACCCTCAAGCTCAAAGGGCCAGCTCGGCATTGGCTCAAAAGCCTCCGTAAAATACCATTGGAAGTTGGGGAGAGCTCGAGGGACGCGTTTAGAGCAAATTTTGGGGACTTATGTCCGCCCTCGGATCTGAGACGATTTAAGTCACATAACCCAACAGCCCGGAGAGTCGTAGCAAGAATTCAGAACAGGTTCCTCTCCAAAAAGAACCAAATAGTCGACTGTCCGGACGCCGAAGCCCTAGCAGCTTTTAAACATAACGTCCAAGATGAATGGCTCGCCAGACACCTCGGCCAGGAAAAGCCAAGAACAATGGCCGCGCTAACGAGCCTCATGACCCGCTTTTGCGCGGGGGAAGATAGCTGGCTGGCAAGATGCAGCACCAGCGACCCGAGTACATCCGAGATCAGAGATGGAAATGGAAAATGACGGCGTAGAAAGGATCAATGCCGAAACAAAGAAAATGGCCCAAAGAACACGGCGGTCAACGCCGGATTCAAAAGCTCGCGGCCGAACAACAAAACACTGCCTCATAAGGACAACAGTGACGAGCTATCCAACCTCAACAAAATTTTGGATCGGATATGTCAAATCCACAGTACCCCCGGGAAGCCTGCAAACCACACCCACCGAAATTGTTGGGTCTTCAAGCAGTTCGGCCGACTCAACGCCGAACACAAGGGGCTCGACACGCCAAGCGAGGATGATGACGAATCCCAACAGCAGAGCACCGGAAAACAAAAGACTTTCCCACAAGAAGTTAAAACGGTAAACTCACTTCACGTGATAATACGGAACAATAGTGCGGCACCCGCTAAAGTACGCGTCGCACAGTCCACCCCAGCGGAATCCCGAGATTGGATGTCAAAACCAATTACTTTTGACCACCTGGATTATTCCAGTAGTATTCAAAACGCAGGATGGACTACAATTTACACAAGTCCTAATGGATGGCGGCAGCGATTTAAACCTGCTATATCCGGACACAATCCGCAAGTTGGGGATAGACCCTACTAAAATTCGCCATAGCCGCAGTTCCTTCAAAGGAGTGACGCCAGGCCCTTACGCCAAGTGCACGGGCTCCTTACTACTAGAAGTTGTGTTCGGATCACTCGACAACTTTCGCCGCGAAAAGCTAATCTTCCATGTCACACCATTCAAAAGTAGCCATCAAGCACTATTGGGACGTGAAGCTTTCGCCCGCTTTAACGCAATACCGCACTACACGTCTCTTACACTTAAAATGCCCAGTCCACGCGGCATCATCTCATTAAAAGGTCATTCAAGACCCCGGACACGGCTAGGCGAGTCTGGCATAAATAAACTAGGGGCTCCCTACCCGCATACCCCTTCACAAGGGGCTGTGCGTATGAACAATAAAGAGCCAATAAAAGCTCAACTTTATTCATTTATTCATACTCCGTTTTAAATACATTTTTTGCACGATTTCTTTTCAAGCTAAGTTTCTCTCTTTTACAGATGAACAGTGTGTACACCCGTCCAGGATACGGCACAACGGAGACACGGGCGTAGACGTGCAGCAGGGACCTGTGGCAAGGATAATTTTCAGATTAAGACCCTGCGTAAACCTTTCTTACTGTCTCTTGTTGATTCACATCCCCCGGTTTTTCACCATAACCGAAGAGGAGGCTGGCGTTTTGGCATCGGCCGCGTCAGAAATTTTCGCCCGTATCTGGACACTAGGGGCTTAGGGCATTGTTCTGCCCTATCATAAAGACCGAATACCTTAGGGAGTGTTCGGCGTCTCGAGTTAGGCCTTATATGCATCAGCTCCGAATCATGTCTTTGGTCAAATGTTGGGTTTGCCCGGCTCCTGTGTTTTGCTACCTTACGTTCCGTATCATCGGCTAACGCGGCTCCGGAGAACTCTGCGATTGTGCGGTTGTTCGCCGGGCGAGCACCTCGATGAAAGCCAAAACCGATCATCATATGATACGAGAGACTGGTCAACCACTCGATAGACTATGAGAATGTCTAGAATTCCTCCGCTTTGACGAAGGACCGTTTCCCGGTGAGGCACATACGTGCCCCGAATTCGGAAAGCGTGGTGCCCCTAGGGGCTATATCGTAGCCCCACCTTCGAACTCCTATGGCTAAGTGAAAGTGATAAAGCATCATAGTCCGGTTGCCTCGTTTGCTATGCTACCACCTCCTTCACAGGACCAAGACGTTGGATTAAGTGTGAAAATGCGCTATTTTGCAAACATCCCCGCATCATGTGCGTGAAAATGAAGTCAAGACGCCATCTTCGGGTTATACACAAGTATACATTAACGGCCGCACAGGAGATATCTCAATACTTGAACGCACAAGTATAAAAAGCACTTACATTATGAATATCGTTTTACAAATCATAAAGATCATTTGAACATGACATTCTTTGAGCACTGCGACTCTATTGCACGAGCACCCTGCAGAACTTCCCCAAAATAGTGCTCGGCGGGTAACCGGCTCTCGTCCGAACCCCGGGTTGCAACATCGATGGCATCCATCTTCGTCCAGTATGTCTTCACACGGGCGAGGGCCATCCGTGCACCCTATATGCAGGCCGACCACTTCATCGCCTTGATATGCGGCACCGCCCCAAGGAATTGCTGCAATAAGCCAAAATAACTCTTCGGCTTGGGCCTATCCGGCCAGATATGAGCCACTACATCCGTCATGGCAAGTCCGGACAATCTATTCAGCTCAGCCCACTCAGCCAACCGATCGGTCAACGGAAGTGAACGCTCCGGACTGTGGAATTGAGACAAAAAAAGCTCTTCCGTCTCGTGATCCTTTTGACTTCGAAGCGCACAACAGACATCTGCCGCTTTTCGCCGCTAAATCCATATAAGGATCCTCCGGACCCACACAGTGGCCAAGTGACCATACTTCGGATCTGTGAACTTCTGCTTGAGCGAAAGGGCTTACCCACCGCAATGTCTCCGCTGGCGCAGCTCCTCCTTTATAGCCCTCATTGCGAGCGGCATCCTTGGCTCGGCGGTGGCCTTCTTCAAGTCTTCTTGCTCTTTCGGCATTCTTTTCAAGAACCTCATAGCGGTCGGTTACATCTTTAAGCTTCACGGCCATTTCGCCATCTCCTCCCGCTTGGCGATGAGCAGCCCTTCGGCTTCTAGCTCTTCGGCCGCCTTCGAGGCAGCCGCGTCACTCCTTCAGGCCTGCTCCTTGGCTCGAGCAAGCTCTGCTCGAAGTTCCTCCACAGCAGCGGCACCATCTGCATTAAGCATACATGTTGTAAGGAGTGAGCATCAGCTCCCTAACTAGGTGACCACGGAGAAACAACCTACCTTGTGACTCGTCAAGTCGTTTATTGACCAGCGCAATGTCCGCATCCGCAATGTTGAGCTGCCGCTTTAGTTCGGCAACTCCATCAGTCCGGCTGGCCACCGGACTATCCGCCACCTGTGTAGGAAAGGCGAGAATTAATACCTGGCATTATGATCCTCGGCACGCTGTCGCTTTCGACAACATACCGAGTCTCAGGGGCTACTATCTATACAGGGCACACTTTATGTGTAAAACTGTCAAAAGGTATGTCATTTTTACGTACCTCAAACCTCACTAGCAAACTTCTGACGGCATCATGCAACCCGCCCTCGGCGGATGAAATTCTTTCAATCACCGTACTCATCAATGTACGGTGACCTTCTGAGATAGACGCCTTCTCAAGCAGAGCCTTCAGCTCCCCCGGCCGTACACCAGTTGGTGCCGAACTCTCCGGCCCTGCCGGACTCGGGGATACCCTGCGTGACGACACCTCAGGGTTGTCCGCCCCACCTGACGGTGCGGCAGATGGAGGCGTCTTTCTCTCCATCATCTCCGGATGAAGGTCCCCCAAAGACGAGCTCAGCTGAGAAGGACGAAGATCCGAACTACAAGGTAAAAACTTTGGTTATCCTCAGAAGCAAAAATAGGGATGTCCCTTATCACAAAACTCCCCCTTTTCTACTTACGGCTTGCTGGAGGGCTGATTCCGTTCGGGAGATGGTGCTGCCGGGGCTTCCCCAGGCGCAGGACCCTCCGGTGAAGATCTCTTCCCCCACTTTGAGGCCTTGGCCTCCGGGTTTTCGGAAGCGGTCCTCTTCTCCCCTTGGAAGGAGGGATTCTCGATCCCCCCTTTCTCAAAAGCCTCCTTGGTAGAGGCGGTAGTTTCTCTGTTTTCCCCTTCGCCTTCCTCCGAAGGCGCAACCTCCAGCATCTTGACCAACACGGGATCCGGTGTGGTCTCCGGGAGGGGGGCCGGACACCGTATCAGTTTTGCTTGCGCTATCCACTCCTGTTTGGAGGACAATTGATTAAAAGGCAAATCCATGATATGCAAACGAACGGTATGTCCAGACACAGAGCTACTTACTGGTGTATCCGGGCGATTGCAGCTTAGGCCGGCGTCCTCGGTCAATTCCGGACACACCTCTTGTGATCCGAAGAACAATTTGTACATATCCACGGGTGTCTTACCCATGAAGTGTTGGAGAATTCGTGGTCCCTCCGGGTTGAATTCCCACAGCCGGAGAGGGCGACGTTTGCAGGGCATGAGACGCCTAATCAGCATAACCTGCATCACCACGACCAGATTGATCTCCCTCTCTTGGAGGTCACAAATCCGGCCCTGCAATAGGGGTACGTCCTTTGACGGCCCCCAGTTGAGCCCTTGGCTGACCCATGACATCAGCCGTCGTGGAGGGCCCGAGCGGAAGATGGGCGGCGGCTTACGCCACTTGCCATCAGGGAGCGTAATATAAAACCCTCCTGTTGCACAAGCCGAGCTCCTCCTGGAAAGAGCCCTCGGGCCATGGAGCATCGGCCCTCTTGCTTACAACCGCCCCGCCGCACTCTGCTTGACGCCCCTCGATCATCTTCGGCTCCATGTTGAAGGTTTTGAGCCACAAACCGAAGTGAGGGGTAGTGCGGAGGAAGCCTTCGCAGACGACAATGAATGATGAGATGTGGAGGATGGACTCCAGAGCCAAGTCGTGGAATTTCAACCCATAGTAAAACATGAGCCCTCTCATAAAAGGATCCATCGGGAAGCCTAAACCCCGACGGAGGTGGGACACAAACACGACGCTCTCACCAGGCTCGGGAGTAGGAATGACTTGCCCTTTGGCGGGTAACCTATGCGAAATCTCATAGGTCAGGTACCTGGCTTCTCTCAGCTTCAGCACGTCCTCTTCCGTGACGGAGGAGGGCATCCACCGGCCCTGTAGGTCGGAGCTGGACATCGTTGAAGGTCCGAGGCGCTCGAATCTGGGGCTCTGGGTGTTGGAACTCAGGGTGAGGGGCAGATTCGATTGAGGATTGAAGAAAAGAAACGAGCCTTGGTCTCATTATAAAGAGGGAGAATACCAAGAGCCGTCCTCGTGACCGTTTGGGACTCACCTTTGATAGAGGAGGCGGGGCAACGGGCACGGTTGGGTTACCCACGTCCGTATTGATGGGAATCCCGGAATAAGGGGAACACGATCTCTGCTTCGACAAGACGTGCCAAGGAAACCGCTTCGCTAAACGCACTGAGGTGGTATAATAAAAACGATTCAAGTAAAGGCTTGGTAGTTTTCATGGAATTGTCACGGCAGATGTCCTCGTGAAAGGACTTAGTCGTGGAGCCATCGCTACGGGTTAACTTGAAGGGGTTAAAGCGGACACAAAGACACAAGGATTTATACTAGTTCGGCCCCTTCGATGAAGGTAAAAGCCTACGTCTAGTTGTGATGGGATTGATGTGGTTTCGATGACTAGGGAGCAAATAAGCTTCGCCTAGGCTTGAGTTGTTGTTGTCTATCTTTGAACCGCCGCCGGGTCGTCCCCTTATATACACGGGTGACGCCCGTCGGTCCATAGAGTCCCACACCGGTTCATATTCGTATCCCGGTTGGTCTCTCTCTATTCCTAACTTACAATACAAGTTTACATATCAAGCCGGTTTACGGCTACAGGTTCTAAACCGACTACAGGCCTTGGGCCTTCATCTGCTTAATCACCTTTATACTACTAATGAAGTTAACCCGGCCCAGGTAGGCCGGTTCACGCCCAGTGGTAATATCCCCAACATTAGGCCCCAGATTGATTTGAACTGGTTCATGTCAATCCTTCACAAAAATCTTTTCTTCAACATCTTCTGGTAATTGGTAAACCGCCATGCCGTCATCATCTCTGGTTGCTGTAAACCGGCATGACGTTATCACGAAGTTAACATTTATAACGCCTTCTTTTATTAATAGATCTGCGATACCCAAAGCAGCATCTCCACTTCCGAATTTTGTGGCTCTTGGATTCGCGCGCTTGACACACGTCTTTTGCCTTATAAATAGGACTGAAGGGTCATTTCCTTTTCTCCCCTTCGTCTCTTTCTCTTCGTCTTCCTCGCATCGCCAGCCTTGGAGCTCCGCCGCCGCCGTTGACCTCTGCATCGCCTCGGGCTGCTGCATCAACCTGAACGTACCAGAGCACTGCGGTAGCTTTCCGCGTCTTCCTCGATTCTGGTAAGCCTTCTGTTCTTCTTAACATAGATCTGTTCTAGGGTTTCGTGTTCTTGCCGTTTTCATCACTTGTTCATGCTCGTACCCAGACTCCTGGATAGATCTGTGAAACCCTGCTCTGATTAGTAGCAGCTTTTTAGCATCCGCCTGTAGTTTCATGCTCAAGTCCATAGATCTCATCTACATACCTGCCCATTGATTCACTTCCTTTCTGCTTTAATCTTTTGAATATTTTCTGTTTTTCTGAACTTGCTTCAGATCCATTGCTGCAATAAGACCTTGTGAAACCTGTTTCTGCATACTTAGCCATCCGCAACCTCAATTGCTTTCAATGTTTAGATCAGGCAGTTTAACTTTATATAGAAAAAGTTAATAAAGCGGTATATACCATTAGTCCCCTTGTTGAACCGCTAGAACTATTTAACCATGTGATGCCACTTCATAGAAATCCGGTTTAGATACACTGCCTCCGGTTTAGCATTGTTCATACCAGCGCCTTCTTTTATCCAACATATTCTTGAACCGGAATCACCTATTTCTTGTAGATCTCACCATGGCCAAACAAGTATATGAGTGCAACTGGGTTCCTTCTCGCGTAACTTCGGTTGGATAATTTAGTCTTGATCGGGCGCTTTAGACAAAGAAAGATACTATCCTTTGGAGGGTTCCTGGTGATGAATGTCCTCCCACACCTCAAGAGGGAGAGGTTGTGATTTTTGGGGACCATTTAGCCCGGGGCTTCAAACCGCCCGACTCTAAATTTTACCGGGATGTGCTAGCCAATTTTCAACTCCGCCCGCAAGACACTGGCCCCAACTCTGTTACCAACTTATGTCACTTCCAAGTGCTCTGTGAAGTATACCTTCAAGAGGAACCCACAGTTGAATTGTTTAGAGATTGTTTCCACCTAAACCGCCGCACGGAATTCACTGATGGTCCCAATACCAAATTGGGCGGTTATGGCAATTTAGAAAAGGAAAGAGATCACCTATCCCCACGCCAGACTACACAGTCACCCCAAGGAGTGGAATTCAACATGGTTCTACTGCAAAGATACCTCCCCTGACAATGAAAATCCTTTGCCTGGCTTTCGTCTGGAGCGGCTCAGCAATACACACCCCTTCCCACAAAGGTTAAGTGCCAAGGAGAGAAGTAAATATGCTCCGCAACTATCCAAGCTCCGGGCATTCATGGCCAATGGTTTAACAGGAATAGATCTCGCACGCTGCTGGATATCATGGAGCATACTGCCTCTCAGCTGGCGCTCCGGTTTGATGTGCAAGTATACTGGTAGCGTCGATGACCCACTCCGACACACCAACATCCAGCTCTCAGATGATGAAGTCACAGAGGCTGTGAAGAAAATGCTGAACGAACCGGAACACCTCTGCGCTCAAACCGGCCTGCTCCCTTTCTGTGCTACCAACAAACCGCAAGCTGTAAGATTTTGATTGCATTTTTTATTGAACCTGTTATTGCTATTTCTGTCTAACATCAACTGCTGCTTACTCAGGGTGATAATCCATTTTGGAGCAAGAAGCTTCCACAAGAAAAACCAGAGAAAATGGAACGGTCAACCCGGCCAAAGACTAAGGTTGTCAAGAGGCCTGCTCAAAAGAGGAAGACCACCGCTTCATCTGATCCGGCTGTTGATGATGATGTGGGTAACTCGGACCTTGAGGTAGAACTCGATTCACTAGGCTTACTTTTACACGCCTTATTGACGATGATACTTGTCAGGACGACGCTGAAGCCAGCAATGCTGATGTCGTGAGGTAACTACTCTCTTCCGATTCAGATCCTTTGCCTTTGCCAAAACTTCGCCAGCAAACCGGAAAGTTAAATTTTCTCATCCTCTTGCTTACTTGGATCCCAAATTTCTTATGAAGACTCAAAGAACATGAAGCTCGCCGACAACCCGGCACAACGGCCAGGTAGTTACCTCCATGGTTTACCAAAGCGATCCGTTCGAACGCCGCTCAGAGGTCTCCGACCTTTTTATTAATTTCTATCCTAAAGCGGGTTTCATCCGTCAACCTCTTAATCCGTCCGACTCCGATTATCAGGTTACATCTCATTCATCCTCTGGCGAATCATCGGCCACTCAGCTGCCACCGCTGAAAACGGTTCTTGGGTAAGCTAGGCTGAACATATGCTTCTGGTATACTGCGTCATAACTTATGCTGTTCCTTGACTCTTTGTTTCTCTTTCACGGCTAAACCTAAACCGAGCAAGAAAGCCCGCCTGGATAAAGCGGCCGAGGAAGATGCTGCCCCTGATCAGGATAAAGCACCAGATCTTGAAGCGTTCGTTCATGAAGATGTTCCCAATGATCCTCCCTTGCAAGATGATGCTATTACTGAGAAAAGGCCTATCAATACTTCAGTCCCTGTTGACCAGCCTGCCAGCTCCGTCCGGATCGAAAGATCCCGCAGTCCTTCGAAACCTGCCGATAAACCGATAGCGCCAATGCAAACCGGCGAGTCCAAGGATGATGACGTTGTAATTACTAACGTAGGTCGCTATGAACCAGGGAGTCCTGTCGCTTTAGCTAAGCATACTGTCAAAGAAGATTTTCTGCCATGAACAAAGGCAAATGGGATGTTGATCCGAAACGTATCTTTGCTCAATGCCCAAGATCTTCATTCTGGTTACTTGAACCGGCTATATACTAGTCGTGACTGTGAAGCTGGTCTGGTAAAGATGATGAGAGATAAATTTGAGGTAACTTCCTTGTGCTTCTTCTTTCTTAAATTACTGCCACTCTATTAATTCTCCTAGCCCCCAAGGGCCGGTTTGTAACCTTCTTCAAGCCGGGACTTTAATATAGTCCTCAATACTTTGAAATCCATCAATGTAGCCCCCAAGGGCCGGTTCAACTTAATATAGTTAAACCGGGACTCCAATAAAGATTCTAACATCAGAACATAACTGAGCAAATAGCCATTAGCCCCCAAGTGCCAAGTTGAATACCTGTATTGAGCTTGGGACTTTGCGATTGTCATAATAGATGAAGATTGAAGATGCATTAGCCCCCAAGTATCAAGTGTATAACTTGTTATGTGGTTGGTACTTCAAATTCTTGTACCGTTTGTTTAAAGCCAAGCAATGTCTTGATGCAGGCTGAAGTGAGGATCAAAGAGGACCGGATTACTGATCTGCAAGAAACTTTGAAAACCCAACAAGCCGAAACCGACAAAGCAAGGGAGGAATTAACCAGCGCTTTGAGCATCACGGAACAGCTGAAGGAGGGCTTCAAGAAGGAGCAGGCTGATTGGGCCACTGAGAAGGCCGCTTTAATAAAAAGAGCTGAAAAAGCTGAAGCTGCCCTTAAACCGGTGGTAGATGAGCTGACCGCCGTAAAGCGGCAAGTGCATGCCATGACCGCTGCTATCTTTGGTAAGTTCCTTTTGGTTTATTTGACAACTTTGGCCGTCTTATAATAGATCCGGTTTGTGATCTTTCCTGTATTGTTGCAGGTACACGCATTGGTCACTTAGGGTCAGATGTTCGGAAGAAGTTGAAAGCTGCCTACACTTTAATTGAACAAACAGATACCGGAGCGCAGCCGGATCATCACCATGCATCTCATAACAATCCGCACCCACTTTGATCCAAGATACTCTGAAGAGGTTGTCAATGCTTCCTGCTCGGATTGAAGAACCGAAAAAATCTGCTGCTCGAACCGGAGCCATTAATGCCTTGATCCGGGCAAAAGCATGGGTGCCGGATTTCGATCCTGTTGAAGCAGCTCAAGGCTATCCCAGTTTGAAGGAAGATGGCTAAGAGTTCAATGAAGATGATCTGAGGGCGATAAACCGTGCAGTGCACCCTCTGGCTTGTCAATTGGCTGAAGAGGCAGACTTGTCACATTATCAAGCTCAGTATAATGATCAGAACAAATGAGTGGCTGCACCAATTCCTGAAGCGGAGAATCTGATTCCTCCAATCCGTAAGCATACTTACGCTCCTGATATTGAACCGTCTTCTCTGATCCATTAAGAGGCCGTCTTTCAAGCTTTAATGGGAATCGACTGGACCACTGTTGATTTCCAGCCAATGGATAGAGATGAGGAAGCTGAAGCGGCGCAGGACGACCCACAACCATCAGACCGGGGCGACGAGCAGGCTTGAACCGGAAGCCGGTTTAAATAGCTACTTTATTATGATCCGCCAGAACAACAATGATCTTATTTGGGCACCGCATTGCCTTGTAATAGAATAGCAAATACTGTTGCTTTAAATATGCCTTCGTGTATAAGTACTGATGCTTTTGCTTGAAATCCTCAATTTATATTTCCTGCAATCAGAAAATCTTGAACTGCGATGATGGTTATACCGCCAGCCGGTTTATGACTTTTATGTATATATCATTAATGTATTTAAGACATATAATCAAATATGCGATACAAAATACCTGCCATCGCTGGGCATGAAGTTGGCTTAGCCATGTAAACCGTGCTGGGTCATTGTAAGCCCCCCCTGCTACTCCATGATGTTAACAGGAAGGTTAAACCGGGCACATTGTCTCCGGATTAAAAATGAACCAAATTCCGTCAGCTGATCCGGTTAAAAAAAAGTGTTGTCGGTTTATAGAAAACACAACAAAAATCGAAGAATAGTCATAAAAGAATCATGGAAGCAAAGGTAAGAATAAAACCGTTTGCAAAAACATGCTTTACTGAGCTGATCAGATGGTGTTAGCATGGTCAGACAGGACCAAGCCCCCAATAGGTGTGGCGATGGTTCAAGTCAGCCAGGTCCCCAATTGAAACCGTGGCATTTATGCCGATCAAAAGGCATGGCAATGGTTCGGGTTTGACCAAGCCACCAAGTGATTCTATGGCCTTAGGCCGATCAAGAGGCGTGACTGGTTCAGACTTGACCATGTCCCCAAGTGATCTGGTGGCTTTCGCCTATCAAGAGGTGTTGCATTGGTTCGGACACGACCAAGCCCCCAAGTGATATCACAAAGCTTTTTTGAAAAGCAAATTTCAAAGGTAAACCGAGGCCGCTTTAAGAGCAGAACAACCCATGTAACCACACATGATATGAAAGGACAGAGACCCGCTTTATTTGAGGCTCGGTTTTATTATATCAAAGATAATATATACACTGTCATAATATGTACATAGATAGAACCGATGGCTCAGGTGTAGTAAGGCCGAAGATGAGCTATGTTCCACGGCCTGTTGGTCTCCTCCTCTGATGTGCGTGAGTCTTTATGTTCTTGAATATCAATCAGATAGTACGACCCGTTGTGCAGATTCTTGCTGACCACGAAGGGTCCCTCCTAAGGCGGGGATAACTTGTGCATATCTGTCTGGTCTTGGATGAGTCGAAGCACCAAATCTCCTTCTTGAAAAGCTCTGGTTCTGACCCGGCGACTATGATAGCGACGAAGATCCTGTTGATAAATCGCCGAGCGGGCAGCTGCTATGTCACACTCCTCATCCAATAGGTCCAAAGCATCTTGCCGTGCTGTCTCATTGTCCGCTTCAACATAAGCCGCTACACGAGGCGAGTCATGCCGGATATCACTAGGGAGAACCGTCTCTGCTCCATAGACCATGAAAAACGGCGTGTATCCTGTAGATCGGTTGGGCGTAGTATTGATACTCCATAGCACAGATGGTAGCTCTTCAACCCAACAACCGGTGTTCTTTGCAATGGAACCGAAGCGGGGTTTGATGCCTCACAAGATCTCTTGATTAGCTCGTTACGCCGCCCATTGACTGGGGTGAGCCGCGGCGATCGTCAAGTCGGATGTGCTCACGCTCACAGAATTCCTTTATAGTGCCCTTGGATAAATTGGTACCATTGTCAGTAATGATACTGTGTGGAAAGCCAAACCGGAAAATCACCTTTTTAATGAACTGCACCACTGTAGCTGCATCACACTTGCTAACAGCTCGCTTCAACCCACTTGGTAAATTTGTCATTGCCACCAAAAGGTGGGTTTTCTTATCCTTGGACCTTTTAAAAGGTCCGACCATATCCAGCCCCCATGTTGCAAATGGCCAAGTAATTGGAATCATCCTCAATTCTTGAGCCGGCACATGAGCACGCCTTGAAAATTTCTGACAGCCATCACACCGTTTAACCAAGTCCTCCGTGACAAGATGAGCTGTCAACCAAGTAGAACCGTGATTTAAACGCCTTAGCCACTGTGAGACTTTGAACCGGCGTGATGCCCACAATCCCCTTCATGGATTTCGCGTAAAATTTCACAGCCTTCCTCAGGAGAGACGCAACGCTGAAACGCCCCTGATACACTGCAATGATGCAATTTGCCATTGACAATGGTCATAGACTTGGATCGCCGGACTATCTACCTGGCTAGAGTCTCATCCTCGGGCAACTCTCCCCGGTTCATGTACGCGAGATAAGGAACTGTCCAATCCGGTATAATATGCAGGGCTGCCACCAATTGAGCCTCCGGATCAGGAATAGCCAAATCCGCTTCACCCAGGAGCTTGACTGACGGGTTGTGCAACACATCAAGAAAGACATTAGGCGGGACCGGTTTATGCTGAGAGCCCAACCGGCTTAAAGCGTCCGCCGGTTCATTTTTTCGACGATCCACGTGATCCAACTGTTAACCCTTGAAGTGACCCGCAACCATATCCACCTCATGACGATATGCAACCATAAGTGGGTCTTTAGAATCCCAAGTGCCAGACACGTGTTGAGCCATGAGGTCCGAGTCACCGAAGCACTTAACCCGACTTAGATTCATCTCCTTAGCCATCTGGAGACCATGGAGCAAAGCTTCATACTCAGCTGCATTATTAGTACAAGGGAACATTAAGCGGAGAACATAACAAAACTTATCACCTCGTGGGGAAGTTAATACGACTCCAGCCCCCGAGCCCTCCAATTGCCTGGATCCATCAAAATGGATAGTCCAATATGTGTGATCCAGCTTCTCCTCTGGTGCTTGCAACTCAGTCCAATCATTGATGAAATCAACAAGCGCTTGAGATTTCACCGCCGCCGAGGTATCGTATTTCAATCCGTGCGGCCCGAGTTCTATGGCCCACTTGGCAATCCGCCGATCGCTTCCGGTTACGTATGATATCGCCCAAGGAGCCGGGCCGACCAATTGTGATGGGGTGCCCTTGGAAATCTGCTTCAACTTCGACTTGCCATGAAAACTCCATATACCAACTTCTGCCAATGCGGATACCTTTGCTTGGATTCAATAAGCACCTCGCTGATATAGTAAACCGGCCGCTAAACTGGATACTCCTTGCCCGCCTCCTTGCGTTCTACCACAATAGCCACGCTAACTGCGCGAGCATTGGTCGCTACGTATAGCAATAACGGCTCCTTGTTGACCGGAGCTGCAAGAACGGGCGGATTAGCTAATTGCCGCTCAAGTCCTCAACGTTTCATCGGCAATGGGACTCGGATGAATTGATCATCTTTCTCGGCATCTGGTATAAAGGATGGCCTTCTCTCGAGGCGGTCGATAAACCGCTCAACAGCGGCAATCCGACCCGCCAAATCTTGAACATCGTTGATACACCGGTTTAGCGAGGAGGTGATAGCCGTAATCTTCTCCGGATTAGCCTCAATTCCTCTGTTGGACACAAGAAAGCCCAGTAACTTGCCTGCCGGAACACCAAAGACACATTTGGCCAGGTTAAGCATCATCTTGTAAACCCGCAAGTTGTCAAAGGTTTCCTTCAAATCATCAACCAGCGTCTCCTTCTGCCTTGACTTGACTACAATATCATCCACATAGGCATGCACATTACGGCCGATCTATTTATGCAGGCAGTTCTGTACACACCGTTGATAAGTGGCTTGGGCGCTCTTGAGCCCAAAAGGCATAGATACATAGTAGAAGGCTCCAAAGGGAGTAATAAACGCCGTCTTCTCCTGGTCCTTAACCGCCATTTTGATCTAATGATTCCCAGAATACGCATCCAAAAAACTCAAACGCTCACAACCCGCCGTGGCATCAATAATCTGGTCAATGCGGGGGAGGGCAAAAGGATCCGCTGGACAAGCCTTGTTAAGATCCGTGTAATCCACACACATATGCCAAGTGCCGTTTTTCTTAAGAACCAGCACCGGATTAGCAAGCCACTCTGGATGGAACACTTCAATGATAAAGCCAGCCGCTAAGAGCCTGGCCACTTCCTCTCAATAGCTGCGCGCGCTTTCTTTGTTAAACCGGCGGAGAAATTGCTTTACCGGTTTATACTTGGGATCAACATTAAGAGTGTGCTCAGCGAGTTCCCTCGGTACACCTGGCATGTCAGAAGGCTTCCATGCAAAAATGTCCCGATTCTCACGGATGAACTCGATGAGTGCGCTTTCCTATTTAGGGTCCAAGTTGGCACTGACAGTGAACTGCTTGGACGAATTGTCGGGCACGAAGTCAACAAGCTTGGTCTCTGCCGCTGATTTGAACTTCAGATCTGAATCATGCTCCGTAGTTGGCTTCTTCAAAGGGGTCATGTCCGCCGGATCAACATTGCCCCTATAATATTTCAACTCCTCCGTGGCACAAACCGACTCTGCATAGGTTGCATCACCTTCCTCACATTCCAAAGCAATCTTGCGGCTCCCATGAACCGTTATTGTCCCTTTGTGACCTGGCATCTTGAGCTGCAAATAGATATAACAAGGCCGTGCCATGAATTTGGCATAAGCCGACCGCCCAAACAAGGCGTGATACGGGCTCCAGATTTTCACCACCTCAAAGTTTAGTGTTTCGGATCGGGAATCATGCTCGTCCCCAAAAGCCACCTCCAGGGCTATCTTACCAACAGGATATGCTGATTTGCGGGCACCACACCATGGAACACCGTATTAGGCGGTCGAGATTTTTGTGTCGTTAGCCCCATGCGCGGAATGTCTCATAGTACGGATGTTATCTGCTCCCTCCATCCATGAGCATCTTGGTGAATTTATAACCTCCCACCTGAGGGTCTACCACTAATGCCAACTGGCCCGAATTGTCAACCCGGGGTGGGTGATCCTCCCTGCTCCACACGATAGGCTGTTCTGACCAGCGTAAGTAACGTGGTACGGCCGGTTCAACAGAGTTCACCGCTCGCTTGTGAAGTTTTCGGTCGCGCTTATCCAAGCTGGTTGTGAAAACGTGATACTGCCCATTGTTCAACTGTTTTGGCTGGCTCTGATAACCTGACTGCTGCTGCTGGTTGTAACCCCCTGGACCGCTCTGATTATTCTGGTTGTTGTGACCGCCCTGATTGAAACCTGAACCGGAAGCTCCATCGTGACCCGGCCCATGGAAACCGGATCCTGAGCCACCACTTGACCCACGGTCATACCGGAAGGCATTAGAGTTTTTAAATTCCTGCATAATGTAACAATCCTTCCAAAGGTGTTTAGCCGGCGCCTCCTTCGTCCCGTGTTTTGGACAAGGCTGATTCAACAAATAGTTTAAGCGATCCGGGTTAGGATTTGGAGCCCCACTACGATTTGCCGCTTTACCTCTGCGTCGCTGACCCTTGTCCTGCGCATTAGTGTTAGCCACAAAGTCCATACTGCCATCCCCTTTACGCTTGCCTCCGTTTCCATGGCCCACCGGTTTGTATTGATGCCCCTTGGAGTTGCTATTCTTCTTTCCCTTCCCTGCTTCGTCATCGTCAGTCTCGGGATCCTTGGTACTATCAGAATCAGCATACTTCACTAAAGCAGCCATGAGAGTTCCCATGTCGTTACAGAACCGCTTCATACGCTCCAACTTCAATTTTAGAGGCTTAAACCGGCAGTTGCCCTCCAGGGTTAAGATCGCCGAGTCAGCATTGATCTGTCGAGCGAATGCAAGACTTCAAACGCGTACCCAATGGGTTGTTGACTCTCCGTCCTCCTGAACACAAGCCGCCAAGTCTACTATGGACTTAGGTTGCTTACATGTATCTTTGAAATTCTGGATAAACCTGGTCTGCAACAGGGCCCATGAACTGATAGAATTAGGCGGCAGGCTCTTCAACCAAGTACGGGCCGTGCCTTCAAGCATCATGGTGAAGTACTTTGCACACGCGGTCTCATCCACATCCAGCATCTCCATGGCCATCTCATAACTTTCTACCCACTCTTCTGGAGATAAATCAGCGGTGTAATTCGGCACCTTGTGCGGACCCTTGAAGTCTTTGGGCACGCGTACATTGCATAAAGCAGGGACCAAACAGGGCACTCCCAAGCTAGATGCGACCCCTGGCCCGGCAGAGGTGGTAGGACGAACCGGTGTAAGCTGACCCGCCTCGTTCGCTCTTTGCTAACTCGCCTCCTTCGCGTGCGGCCCGGTCCACTATATCCTGAGCATCGCGAACACCACCGCCGGGTTATTGCCACGGGCGCTTCACGGCTCCGCGCATTGCTTGATACGGCCGGTTCATCCATCGCCTACTATAGCTCGGCTTGGACGAGGTGTGGAATGAATCCGATCGCGCTATATGAATATGCCTCTGCTGAATCAAAGCGGTCGGAGAAGTTCCTTAACCCGACGCGCGTCTCTATTGCTTGCGGAGAGTCTCCTTCGATCGGGATAGCTTCTAATCGCAAGAATCGTGGACAAGATTGTCCATAGGATTAGAATAATGACCGGAGGTGTCTGGACGGCGGAGGAATCACAATGTTCTCGCCGAGGAGGTTCCATCGGCGGGCTGGGTATCGCTCCCGGCCCCGTGCCTCAACCCGTTTACCTCCGGTGCCCGGCGGATTGCTGGTTCCAGCCGGAGGTGAAAGAGATTTCGAGGGTCGAACCCTAATGGCAGGCGTGATCGTGCTTCCGCTTCAAGACCTCCTGTGATGCATTCAGTCGAGCATGAGTTTATAGGCCTGGCGTCCAAAGCGCCCGCTCTGCGGCCATCTGTCCTTCTCTGCTTGCCGGTCGGCTTTGGCTGTCACGATCCGCTCTCTCACCTTTGCAACCTCTCGCATCACGGGCCTCTGATCCGCCGGATTGGCCTCTCGCCATAAGTACAGCTAGTCGCCAAGCAGGTAAGACAGGACTTGAACGGTGGGCGACAAGGCCTCTGCCCCTGCTGCCGCTGCATGCCGCTGATCCGGAGAGCATTAACTGCTGCGGTCGAAGAGTGATTCGCCGCCTACGTGCCGGCCATGAATATTCCAACCCGGTTGATCTGATCTGGGGGGTCCGGAATACTGTCGCCATCGGAACAGCCCCTAATCTGGTCGTCTTGCAACTGGTACAATGATTCGGTCTCTCCGGTTGAGGACTCGTCGCCGGAATAGACGACGGTCTCGCTACCGTATTCTGACTCGTCCTCATGCTCTCCTCCGTGGATGACTCCCATGAAGGCACGCTTCACGGCCGGTTTAACCTGGGTGGATCTCGCACGCTGAGCCGTCTCGACGAGGTCGGTGCAGATGTCCGGCTCAGGCCCAGGCTCACCAATCTTGCCGATAAAAACGTGTATGCCACCAAAGGGGACCCGGTACCCGTACTCAATTGAGCCGGCTTCGGGACCCCATCCTGCATCGTCGATGTAGAGCTTGCTGCGACGACTCTTGGTCATCCGGCCCACAGCATAGCCTTCGAGTCCTTCGAACTTGCCCTCCAAGATCATCAAACCGTCGTGCGATAGCCCCACGGTGGTCGCCAACTGTCGTGGAATTGTCACGGCAGATGTCCTCGTGAAAGGACTTAGTCGTGGAGCCATCGCTACGGGTTAACTTGAAGGGGTTAAAGCGGACACAAAGACACAAGGATTTATACTAGTTCGGCCCTTCGATGAAGGTAAAAGCCTACGTCTAGTTGTGATGGGATTGATGTGGTTTCGATGACTAGGGAGCAAATAAGCTTCGCCTAGGCTCGAGTTGTTGTTGTTGTCTGTCTTTGAACCGCCGCCGGGTCGTCCCCTTATATACACGGGTGACGCCCCTCGGTCCATAGAGTCCCACACCGGTTCATATTCGTATCCCAGTTGGTCTCTCTCTAATCCTAACTTACAATACAAGTTTACATATCAAGCCGGTTTACGGCTACAGGTTCTAAACCGACTACAGGCCTTGGGCCTTCATCTGCTTAATCACCTTTATACTACTAATGAAGTTAACCCGGCCCAGGTAGGCCGGTTCACGCCCAGTGGTAATATCCCCAACAGTAGTGGTGTGACGTCACGCCACAGAATACGTCAGCAGATTGAACTTGTGTACATATTATTCTCTCTACGGTGGTATGTGGAAATTATTTTGCAGAGCCGGACACTATCCTAGTGTTCGCAATCTTCTATGAATTATTCGGAAGGGGAACCCGCCTTGCAATGCCGAAGACAATATGCGCCGCGGACTCGTCGTCATTGAAGCCTGGTTCGAGGGCTACCGAGGAGTCCTGGACTAGGTGGTGTCCGGATAGCGGACTATCATCATCGGCGGACTCCAAGACTATGAAGATACAAGATTGAAGACTTACGTCCGTGTCCGGATGGGACTTTCCTTGGCGTGGAAGGCAAGCTTGGCAATCTGGATATGTAGATCTCCTACCATTGTAACCGACTCTGTAACCCTAGCCCTCTCCGGTGTCTATATAAACCGGAGGGTCTTTAGTCCGTGGGGACGAACAACCATTACAACAATCATACCATAGGCTAGCTTCTAGGGTTTAGCCTCCTTGATCTCGTGGTAGATCCACTCTTGTACTACCCATATCATCAATATTAATCAAGCAGGAGTAGGGTTTTACCTCCATCGAGAGGGCCCGAACCTGGGTAAAAACATCGTGTCCCCTGTCTCATGTTACCATCCGCCTAGACGCACAGTTCGGGACCCCCTACCCGAGATCCGCCGGTTTTGACACCGACAAGAACCGCAGATAAAAAATCTCCGTGTCAACATTGCGTTTGCCTTCTCAAACTCCCCCCTTTACCTTCATATGCAATTGTTTTACACTCCGCTGCTATACTCTTAGAATTGCATGTGTAGGTTGATTGCTTGACTTATGCTAAGTTGCTAAAATCTGCCAAGAACTAAAATTGGGAAAAGGCTAGATTTTTATTTGGTCAAGTAGTCTAATCAGCCCCCCCTGTAGACATACTTTCGATCCTACAACATATCTACCATATACTTCCACAAGACACTCATGTTAGTAATATAACCCTCCACCTACTTTTGATCCTAAGAATTATGGTCATTGGGAAGTCTTGATGAGTTATCATCTTTGCGGTGCCAATTGGGCTTTGGGAAATAATCGTGGGTGGTTACTCCCCCATGGATCCTTCTAATCAACTCCTGGAAATGAGGGCTAGGCAACTTAACTTTCTTGTTTTGTATGTGATTACTTAGAGTGTTGATCCGGTCATCTACAATCGCATTTGCCTATACTCTACGATACCACAAAGGGGCTTGGGGTGCTCTTGAGAGATTGCACGAAAGTAACTCAAATCTTAAGACATCCAACCTCACCATATTGAAGAGCAAGACAGATTTATTTGCTATGACGAACGGAGAAACGCATATTATGTATATCTCCTCATATTTTTTCACATGTTTTTTGAAAGAGACTTTGAACGAGAAAATGTATGATAATAAGGATGGACAGTGATTACGAGGGTGTTGAGAAGTGCTATTTAGGATTATTCATGCCTGTACCAACCACTCGCGGTTGCTTACTCACGCCTCTCTGTAATACCTCTGTATTCTAAAACTAAATCCTAGTGCAACATTCCTATTAAGCCATGTCACCCAAAGAGAACAGCTGTAAGATTATATCACGAATGAATCAAGTTCATTCACTCTTAACGGTTGAACCTACGAACAATCATGTCCCATGGTAAAGAGATGATGAAAAGATGTCTCTTCGTGGTAAGACACGCCCATTGGTGAAAAGGCGCCTGAGGGAGTCCTGGACTAGGGGGTGTCCGGATAGCCGAACTATCATCATTGGCCGGACTCCAAGACTATGAAGATACAAGATTGAAGACTTCGTCCCGTGTCCAGATGGGACTTTCCTTGGCGTGGAAGGCAAGCTTGGCAATACGGATATGTAGATCTCCTACCATTGTAACCGACTGTGTGTAACCCTAGCCCTCTCCGGTGTCTATATAAACCGGAGGGTTTTAGTCCATAGGACGAACAACAATCATACCATAGGCTAGCTTCTAGGGTTTAGCCTCCTTGATCTCGTGGTAGATCCACTCTTGTACTACCCATATCATCAATATCAATCAAGCGGGAGTAGGGTTTTACCTCCATCGAGAGGGCCCGAACACAGGTAAAACATCGTGTCCCTTGTCTCCTGTTACCATCCGCCTAGACGCACAGTTCGGGACCCCCTACCCGAGATTCGCCGGTTTTGACACCGACATTGGTGCTTTCATTGAGAGTTCCTCTGTGTCGTCGCCCATAGGCCCGATGGCTCCTTCGATCATCAACAACAACGCGGTCCGGGTGAGACTTTTCTCCCAGGACAAATCTTTGTATTCGCAGGCTTTGCACTTCGGGCCAATTCGCTTGGCCGTCTGGAGCAGATCGAAAGCTACGCCCCTGGCCATCAGGTCTGATTTGGAAGTTTGAACTTCATACCCGACGTCCGCGGAGACTTGATCTTCGACGGATTCGAGCCACAGCCATGCGCGCCGCACTGTCACGATGGGCATGATCTAGCTCTGCTGCCGGACAGTGCCTTGGAGGCCGCACGAGAGTCCGCTCCGACCCTTAAATCGGAGCCGATTGCGCCGATCGAGGATGGGTGGCTAGACACCGCCTCGGGGCCTGCTACCTCTACGGTGATGGAGCCGAATACCGACCCTGTCCCTTGTGAAGCTCGTGACTCCGAGGCGCCGGACTCCTCGCCGGACTCTGAACCTCCCGCGCCCCTACCAATCGAATCCGATTGGGCGCCGATCATGGAGTTCACCGCTGCGGACATCTTTCAGCACTAGCCTTTTGGCGAAATCCTGAATTCGCTATAGTATCTCTCGTTAGCAGGAGAGCCCTGGCCGGACTACGGTCAGGACTGTTGGGATGCGGACGACGAAGAAATTCAAAGCCCACCCACCACCCACTTTGTAGCCCCGTCGGCGATCTAGCAGGCATGCTGAACTTCGACTCGAAGACATCGGCGGTATGGGCGGCGATGCGGAGGCGACAAGAACCAGCGCCACGGGGCCTTTGGAAAGCCACCTCGTCATACAACATATACATGGTGGACATCCCAAAGGATGGGAATGGCGATGGAACAGCGGAGGAAGACCCTCCAAGAAACAGCCTAAGCGCCAGCGTCGTGACACCGCTCTAAATCCGCCCAAAGCAAGAATGGAGATTCCGGCCTTTGGAGACAATAACACACAGCGGTTGCGAAGACAACCCTCGGCAAGATTCAGCATAGGAGGATGAAGAAGCCAGCCCATGCGAGAGAGTGGCGGACAAAGAGGTGAGGGCGATAATTACATGCCTCCCTCCAGAAGGCGAGGCAAGCCTCGACAACCAATTAAATGGCCCTGCTCGAGGATCCCCATCGAACAAGAAGCGTTTTAAGCGGGCTTATGGCCACGGCAAGTAGTCTCAAGAAAAAGCAGTAACAGCTTAGAGCTGATCAAGATTTGCTAGCCGACAAATGGACTGAAGTCCTTGCGTCCGAAGAGTACGAGCTCGAACGGCCCTCCAAGAGCTACCCTAAACGCAAGCTGCTTGTCGGTGTCAAAACCGGCGGATCTCGGGTAGGGGGTCCCGAACTGTGCGTCTAGGCGGATGGTAATAGGAGACAAGGGACACGATGTTTTTACCCAGGTTCGGGCCCTCTCGGTGGAGGTAAAACCCTACTCACTCGCTTGATTCATATTGATGATATGGGTAGTACAAGAGTGGATCTACCACGAGATCAAGGAGGCTAAACCCTAGAAGCTAGCCTATGGTATGATTGTTGTAATGGTTGTTAGTCCTCGGACTAAAACCCTCCGATTTATATAGACACGGAGAGGGCTAGGGTTACACAGTCGGTTACAATGGTAGGAGATCTACATATCCGTATTACTGCTTGCCTTCCACGCCAAGGAAAGTCCCATCGGGACACGGACGAAGTCTTCAATCTTGTATCTTCATAGTCTTGGAGTCCAGCCGATGATGATAGTCCGCTATCTGGACACCCCTAGTCGAGACTCCCTCGGTAGCCCCGAACCGAGGCTTCAATGGCGACGAGTCGGTAGCATATATTGTCTTGGCGTTGCAAAGCGGGTTCTCCTTCAAATTCCATGTGCTTGCTGAATAGTGTCCGGCTCCCTTACAAATGTTGTGCTCCTTGGCTTCCACGCCCAATAATGGCCCTCTTCCCGCTGCCGCACGAATCACGAAAGACCGAGGTATCTTTTATATTTTACCCCTAGTTGCATAAATAACCTGCCTATAAGAGAGGCAAGAATCCGAGATCAAATCACACCATCTTCCTTCATGAGTACTCATCGGCGCTTGACCAAAAATCCATTTCATCATGGACCGTCGATGCGGCTCCTCCTCTCGTGCTCCCAGCCTCCGCCCGAGTGGAGAGGGAGATGTTACATTCCACTGTGAGTTGGTGGCGCTCTAAGCGGAGGATACCTTCCTCCGGCCTTTATGGTCCCGGTCCGAGCCGGCTGGCCACTACAAAGGTGGAAAGCAAGCGGAGGCCACCCCTAGTCCCTCAAAGGGAGGCGGGTGTGCCGTCCCTTATCTAATAAGGGGCTCGGTTTCCCATTCATCCATTTCTCCGGGGGCTTCTAGAGTTCTACGGACTCCAGCTTCATCACCTCACGCCCGCCTCTATTCTGCACATCGCGGGTTACGTAGCTCTCTGCGAAGCTGTTCCTCGCATCGAGCCCCATTTTGCTTGTGGAAGAGGTTATTCTGCCTCGTACCGCGTTCTCACGAGGGGTCAATATATCAAGTGGGCGGAGCCGAAATATGGCGCATCGCCGGGACCGGATATCTATCCGGAACCCCAAAGAAGGCGTCTGAAGACTGGCCTTCGGAATGGTTTTATGTGGAAGACGCTCCACTGCCGGACCCAGTTCGGATCGGCCTCTCGGAGTTCAACAAGGCTCCTCTGAAGAAGCGCCTAAGTTGGCGCCCACGGAGCCCTCAACAGGAGGAAGACAGGAGCGTCCATTACTTGATGGGCCGGATTAGGTTGCTGGCCCATTCCGGATTAACCATGATCGGAGTCATGGCCACATGCATCATCGCGAGGTGCAGCCACTCCAATATAAGGGCCACCCATGTGAGATTTCAGCGGGAGAATGGCGCCACCCGTCATGGCCGTAAGGGGCAGGGGATGCCGCGGATCTGGTAAAGATCCTGTCCGGCTTGTACAAGGGGAGAAGGAGGACTTCCTCGAGGCGAGCCCATTGAATGGGTTCTCCATGAATAACCCTCGAGCTGGGTAGCGGACGTTTATTTATCCGACCCGTGCTTTCAAAGTTAAGTACCTTACTTTATGGTTTTGACGCAGGCTGCGCCGAATGTGGAGAGCATACATAGTCCGGCTCCAACCCGAGGATCCGGAAGACCCTTGATCCGGCCTCGAAGAGGATCCGGACATAAAGGTGGACCTAATTGTGGGGTGTTCCACCAACTCAGCATGGACAATGCTCTAGTCGCCATCACGGTGACTACCCGGCCTAACTCCGCTTCCCGGGTAATTATGACCGAGTCCGACACTATTACTTCATCATGCGTATTTCGACCACCGTATACAATGGTGTCTTGCAGGAGGTGCCTTCAAGGCGGAAGCGAACCAGCGGCGAACCAACAAGGGTCGATCCGGCCTCAAGTAGTGAAGAGGTGCGGTCTGCGAATCGAAACGTCAGCGCAGCGGTATAGCTTCGCGACCGTTATTCAGAAAAGGATTCCCGGAGGTGTATTAGCGCTCATGACTTTTCGGGAGAAAGAGCACTTGCTGGTATGCCCGGAGAGGTTGCCAACCAAGCCTCCCACTCGCCAAAGCTCAACACTGGTCCGGAGGCGGGAGAAAGCGCAAAGGCGCGAGCCGGATACTCCTCAACGAAGGATGCCCGACAGGCTGTCCGCCACCAGTCCGAGGTGGAGAGCGCCATGAATCATAAGCGCCGCCGGGCGATTCTGCGTGGCGCATGTTTCTCCCTTGAGGTGTTGAATGCCTTTAACACAGAGACACCTTATCGAGGACCACGACTCAATGTCACATCGATCTAGCACTGTAACACATCATATCACTTTGCGGCCTCACGCACGGTATCCCAACGGTGTCGCCTTACCATAGCAGGGACCGTTTTATGCCTTTTGGCACGTATATGATAGTGTCGCTAGCATCCATATGAAAAGAGCCGGGCTGACATGACTGATCAGAAAACCCAGTGTACAGACTTACGAGGCGAGGCATCCATGACCCAGCCTCGAGCGTGTCGGTCGGCAGCAAGTAAGTTCGGGCTGTAGCATTGGGCTAGCAGGACTCGGTAAACTGGCAGTAGCGGGCTAACAGGACTCGATTACTCGGTAGCGTGACATTTCCCGAAGGGCAGACCTGAGAACGAAGAAGGACACATGCGGCCAGCCTAAGCATTAGGAGCAAGTAGCAAGCTACCATGGCTCGGTGGAAACACTAGGAGACATTTCCGCAAGAGAGGCTACTAAAGATAAACAACTAGATAGTCGGATCCCACACATACCAAGCATTTCAATAACATACACACAATATGCTCGATATGTGCAAATACAACATAGCATCACAACAAGACTCTACGACTCAAGTATTTATTCAATAGGCTCAGGGCGAGATATTACAAGCAGGGGTCTCATGACCCATCATTGAACATACAAATCAAAGCACAAGCGAAGCTAATATGTCCGAAAGTAGACATCTACAAATGAAAAAAGGCTTAGAAGCCCGACTATCTACCGAGATCTGCCGAGGGCACAAGATCGTGGTGAGGTATCAAGCTAAGCGTCGAAGTCCACGTGGAACTACTAGTGAGGCCGAAGTCTCTGCAAAAAACATAAAATAGGCAAGCGTGAGTACAAATGTACCCAGCAAGACTTACATCGGAACTATCTACATATGCATCATTATCAGCGAGAGGGATGGTGGAGTTTAACAGCGACAAGCCAGCTTTGACTCGGTGGCTATCCTAAACTACATTGCGGGTAACTCTTTTGAGGTGGCGCACACAGTCCACATATTCACCAATCAATACACCACTATGGATCCGCTCCGTCTCCCCACGAGCGCCATCCATAGCACTCACACTTATCTTGCGTGTTTTAGAGTATCCACTTTCCTTGTCTATGAACCTGCTATAGGCCGACCGCGAAGTCCTTTACCGCGGACACGACTATTGAATAGATCATATTAACCTGCGGTGTACTTTTCATACATGTTTCCACCACTTAGCGCCGCAGACACGACATGTGCTCGGCAGACTTCAAGCTTAAAGCCGGCGTGGGTGTAGACCACGACCTACCTGACACTCAAGTCTCTAGTCCAGGTTTATCGCCTATTTGGGTTCCATCTATGAGGAGTTCGGCGAAGTTTCGCTCACAGCCCCAAGCGATGTGAACAGGGGTTCCGTGACACCAAAGCAGGCGCCGGTTTACCGACCGTGCCTACCGCATCACAGCCCACCCCTACGGTCAGCACTACGCACGGCCTCCAAAGATACTACAAACACGTAAACTACTTGCAACTCACGGACGGAGGACAAGGTGAATAAGAAGTCGGCGGGGTCATATTTGAGGGCCCAATGCATGGTAGTAGCTGAATCATGGATCACAAACACGAACTCAGTTCTAAGGGCGGCTTCAATGAGACAACCCACCATGTACTCCTACATGGCCTCTCACGATACCTTTACCAAATCGTGTTCACACATTTAGCGCACCACAAGAGGACATGTTCACACACCGATTCATCCTCGATGGATCAGACCGACTCAACTCTAAGCGAGAGCAGGGCATGACAACAAGCATGTATGAGTAGGCACAGTGAGGGCTCAAACAATTCCTACTCATGCTAGTGGGTTTCATCTATTTCTTGTGGAATGACAGGTCATGCAAAGGATAAAGGGGTTCACTACAAGTAGCAAGTAACAAATGATTCGTTGTTGTCCTAATGCAAGAAAAGAGAGCAGGAGGCGAGAGGTGGGATTTTATCGGAATGAACAAGGGGTTTTGCTTGCCGCATACGAAGATAGCATTGAGTCTTCATCGGTGTCTCTCGATCACTTGGCGGTACAAGCGTCTACTGAGGGGGAACAATACCGCAACAGAGAAGATACACGATCAATGCAATGCACAATATGGTGCATGCTATGACATGGCAACATGCTGGTGTTTTTGAGCTAATGCAGCTAGCAACAGATTAAATGAAGTTGGTTTGAATACAAGATTCAAATTCAAACTCCATATGTGATTATTTAAATGCCCTTTATGTGTTTTGCCCAAAACAGAGGACAAACATTGTTCAAACATGCATGAAAATGGTGCAGATGGATTCCTTGAATTTTTCTGATAATTTTTCATATATAACTTGTTTGATTTGGAGCTACGGTTGAATTTATATGAATTTTAGAAGTTTAGGCCATTTTCTGAATATATTAAATCATTTAGGATTTATTAAAATTCCAGAAAGGAATTATTGCGTCAGCATGACCTCATAGTGACGTCATCAGGTCAACGGGCTGGTCCAGGTCAAACTGACCTATGGGTCCCGCGTGTCAGTGGCTAATTAACTAATTTTAATTTAGTTTAAACCTGATCTCGTAATTAGCGAAGGGGCCCCACGAGTCATTGACTCACGGAGTCAGCAGAGGCCCACCGTGGTCAAAGTCGACACGGCTGCACCGGCGTTTAGCCGCCAGCGAGCCCGGCGGCGGCGAAGTGATTTTGCGTTCGGCCACCAAATGGAGCCTTGAAGGCATCGGCCGTGGATGGTGAGGGCGAGCCGCGACTCTTAGTGGGTCGGTTGAGGGAAAAGTGGTGGGAGTTGGGGCAGCGATGAGCTCGGCGGCCGGCTTCGGCCCGGCTTCGTCTTGCGCTGGGCTGCGGTAGCCTAGGCGGCGTGGCGCTAGCACCTCGACTTCTGGCAAAAAGTGCGAGTGTGCGGGCGCAAGCCCGTGACCAAATAGTCACCGAAACGCCCGGCGGCGTGGTCGACGGCGCGTGCGGTGGCCTGTCTCGTCGCTATGGTGCACGAGGAAAGCGGAGAGAGGAGGCAGAGAAGGAGCTCACGGAGGCGCGACGAGATGCTCAGCGAGCTCGGGAAGGCGAGTGCGGTCGGAACGGCAGCGGCGATGGCGGCCCGAGTTGAAAACGGCAGTGGCGAGGATGATGCGAGGGCTCCGGCGTCATGTGTCTTAGTTGGTCGGCGTAGTCGGCGGCAATGGAACCGTCCGGACCGCAGAGAGAAGCCTTGAGAGCGGCGTTGGGCAGCGGTATGGCGGCGGCAGCAGCGGCAACGGCGTCTCGGCGGCGTCGAAAGCGAAGAGGAAGCAGGCGAGCGGGTGTCTGAGGTCGGGAGAGGGAAGGTTTGTCCAGCAGCAGCGGTGAACGAGGGGGCGGGCGGCGGGCGGCTGCGTGTACGCATCTTGTGCTCGCCGTCGAGCCATTTCTACTGTAGCCAAGCCAAGGCCCTTTCATTGGAAGCGGCCGTTGGGCTGGGCAGCGAGTGGGCAGTGGGTGGCGCCGAGAGTAAGTGGCCGGTGAGTCTCTCTCTTTTATTTTCTTTTTCCTATTTACGCTATTTTGTTTTGGTTTAGTGATAAAGCTAAACCATTTTATAAAATCCTGAAAATAATTATGTGGCTAGAACTAAAATATACCAACCCACATAAAATGTTCGAAATTATTGGACATATATTAATTATATATGATTTATATATCAATGCAAATAGTTATTATATTTATTTCAAAGCCCAAAATAATTAACTCTGAGATACCAAAATATTGTTTTGAGTTTTACCTCCTTGCAATATTTTGGGGACTAAGAGGAACATTTTCTTGGACTTCTTTGAGAAGATTTTAATGTTGATCATTTTTAGAAGGTTTACGAGGCTTTGAAAATCCTCAATTCAAATTTCATTTGAATTAAAACATGATGCACACATGAGGTCTAACCTAGTGCTATGAGAACCGGGGATGTGACAACTCACCCCACTAAACAAAAATCTCGTCGAGATTCAAAGCGTGAGTGAGAGGACAAAGGGACACAAGCTATTACAATCTTCACCATCCAAGCTGTCTTTCTCGAGGATCTTGATTCGGTGCTCCAATTGATCTTGACGTCTTGCTTTGAGAACTACATCCAACATGGCGATGAGAAGAAGGGAAGGATCTTGGAGGAATCGATCTTCTTGAGGTTCGAGCAACTTAGGATCATCTCAAGGATCACAAGATCAACTCAAAGAATGAGGCGTAGAAACATCTCTGGAGCTGAGGCGAGACATGCTTGAGGAAGGACGAAGACATAATTTGTGAGGTTCGGAGTAGCGAGGAACAATTACTATGATCCCATAACGGGGCACCTTGGGAGGTGACTTGTAGAAATATCCTCTTAAGTGGCAAAAGAATTACATTTGATTCAAAGATCATTGAAACTCTTTATACCAGCCTAAGGCAATTCATAGTCGATCGGTTGAAGGGTCAGAGAATGACATTCTCGGGCGAGAATGGATGATGTGGATTACCTTGTTGAAAACAACACAAGGGGTGATTTTAGTAGCTAGGAGAAGCTCAGCAAGAAGTGAATCTTACATTGGAATGGTTATAGCATAACGAGGGAATTGAGAGCAATCCGGTTAGTAACTACGATTGCACCTAATGCTTGTGCGTGCTCTCAAGAACTTGAGCATTTCCATATTCATCAAGGTTTTACCAACATCCGGTCAAGGGTGCTGATAACACAACACACTACCATGATGAGTAGCGATGGACAATGCAGATGCAAAGGAAGATAACACTTTCTCAGATTTCACCTTGGCGAGACCAAGGAGACAAAATCTGGATGATCGACCAAGAGACATTTAGCACTCCGCTTCTAATGTTCTCCTTGATGTACCAGCGTATCCCATTCATAGATATGGTCTGGTATCTAGAACATCATGTAAGGTCGGACTTCGGGAACACAAAAATCATAAGGCACAACTAGGGAGTAAATCCTACGAAGTCCTTATGGGGAAATGGCCAACTTTCTCAATCAAGATACTACAATAGCAGGTCTTCGGTGGGGTGTGTTGCCACGACATCCATAACCGGTTATCGCGAGACCAATATTATAGTTTTTGGAAATGTTCCAATCATCATATCTGCCTGAGATTGAGATCTGGTTGGTGTCGAGAATAGTCCGGACTCATCGAGTCTAGAAAGAAAAATGAAAGTTTGCAACACAAATCGGCGAGATGGCGTCGCGAGATTCTCGGAAATGAACTCACGATAGCAAGCTCCAAAACATGAGCTGGTTTTGCTACAAACATAGAACACGTTGTCCCGGACAAACATGATTCCATGGTAGTCTTACAATAAAACACTACCGAGTTCGGTGGGGAACCATCATCGAGGATACGAAGTCCTTGCAAAGGTATACTCTTAAGAAGGAGCTTCTTCTCCTTGAACAAATCAATCGGTGGCTTGGTGAGCTAGGGACACAAATAGAATGGAGGTAGCGAGCCTATCAAACCATGGCATACTTCGCACATGCATGACTGACTTGAGATGGTTCTAGAGGAGGCAACATTGACTTTCTCAAATTCACTGCGGCAACTTGCATCAAATGCACATGATTCAGAGGAAGTCACTTCTTACATCCGAACATATGCTTCATGAGCTAGCATGAACAAATGTTTTCAAAGTTTCAACACTAGCTTAATGTTCAACAAAATTATGGAGAAGACAAGGATGTTGTCGATGGGCTCAACAACAATTCATCCAGACTCCCATGGAGATGGAATTCCATAACTATGTGGACAAGGTGGTAGTATTGAGTCGGACCCAAAAGATATAACGGTGTATGCTCGAGGAAAATCCACGAGTAAGACAACATTCTGAACATCGTTGGTTACGATTTGATTTGAGGATAGCCCATACTCAAATCAAAGTTTTAACAAGGTAATAGCTCCAACAAGCGATCACGAGGACCAATTGATGGGGATATCATCTTTCTTCAACACATATACAAGATATCCCTTAACATGAGCTAAGTCGGACAAGCTTTTATCTTCCAACTCTCCAAGTTGTTGTTTAGCAACCAACTAGCGAGGGGTATGCAACCGAGTTCTTAGAAGGGGTGGTTACAAGAAACCAACTTGATCACGAACTCAACATAGCGGTCAGGTGACAATCTGGTAATACTTCCGAGAAGATATTCGGAACATCACGAACCACCGATATGTTACTAGGTTCGAGAACAATCTTGCTTTTCAGGGCAAGACGATATGATCACAAGAGCGAGGGATTGGCACAATCCTAACTCATTGATCGAGGAGTGCACCGGAAATAAGGACTAGGTAATACGATCTATCTTAGGATGATGATTCAGAATCAACATGCTAAGAATGAAGTGTGTCCTTCAACTACCAACAGCGGAGTTGCTAGGATATAATTTCACATCACGATTCACTTGTCGGCATTCGGTTACAATAACATGGAAACCGAGGAATGAATAATGATGGCAAGAAGTATCAACATGCATCAAGAGTTCATAGGATGGTGTGCAATTCCATGACATTCTTGACATAAAGATGATAATACTCCAAGGTAGAAACGAGCAAAAGCTAGATTAGCAATTTGATCTGCGAATTACAACTTCTTTGACCCAATCCTTGATATGGTTGAGGTTACGGAATTTGTTTCTCCTAGTAATTCGGAATAGAATGGCTTGACGGACCACAAGAGTAATAGGCATCGATGAGCGAATGCCGCATACTCTTGACTATCAATTGATAGGCGAGGGTCGGAATGCAACTAAAGAGAACAACTCAAAGGAACATATAATTTTACGAGTTGTGGATGCATAGATTAGTATGTCGTGAAGCTCAACTTTTCTTCGGATAACCCATGCGGAAAGGGTAGAAGCTGGCGAGTCACAATATAAATTGGAGAACTCCTCGAGAGTACTCTTGTTGTGATCTTTGGTTCAACAAACTTCGCCATAAGTGGTTCATAGTATTTGGAAGAAGGAAATACCACGGACCTCGAAGGCATGCAAAGGGGTACTAATATCCTAAAGGTACGAGCAACACTAACAACATGAAGTAGGTAGGGTGAATCTCAGGTTCAAAAACCCAGGGATAGAATACCTACTAACTAAATTGCATCACGGGATGCTTCGGGAATAAAGGCCAGAATCCTCACACTGGGACACAAATCATGGCTAGATTACTAGATGATCCTCTAAAATACCTAGGGTCATAATAATAATTCCAACATATATGTCGAGGCAATAGAATACCTCAACTCAGCATTTAGTGTGATTAACTTTGGCCCAAAGGAACATCAAAACCGGAGGAAAGGATTTGCAAGTGCATCAGTTGTTTAGAAACACAGGATGACTCGGGACAGCATACTTGTAAATGCTCAAAGATTGGAGACATGCTACAAAATGGTGGCATAGCCACTCGAAAGCACAATATCAAGGTTTGAGATCAGCGATTATGAACATACGAGTAGTAAAAGCTGAGCTGAGATTTGAAACTAACAAGACAGATTTATTTGCTATAATGACGGAGAAAGCATATTATGTATATCTCCTCATATTTTTCACATGTTTTTGAAAGAGACTTTGAGCGAGAAAATGTATGATAATAAGGATGGGCGGTGATTACGAGGGTGTTGAGAAGTGCTATTTAGGATTATTCATGCACATACCAACCACTCGCGGTTGCTTACTCACGCCTCTCTGTAATACCTCTGTATTCTAAAACTAAATCCTAGTGCAACATTCCTATTAAGCCATGTCACCCAAAGAGAACAGCTGTAAGATTATATCACGAATGAATCAAGTTCATTCACTCTTAACGGTTGAACCTACGAACAATCATGTCCCATGGTAAAGAGATGATGAAAAGATGTCTCTTCATTTGGTAAGACCGCCCATTGGTGAAAAGGCGCTGAGGAGTCTGGACTAGGGGTGTCAGGATAGCCGAACTATCATCATTGGCGGACTCCAAGACTATGAAGATACAAGATTGAAGACTTCGTCCGTGTCGGATGGGACTTTCCTTGGCGTGGAAGGCAAGCTTGTGTCTGGATATGTAGATCTCCTACCATTGTAACCGATTGTGTGTAACCTAGCCCTCTCCGGTGTCTATATAAGCCGGAGGGTTTTGAATCCATAGGGCGAACAACAATCATACCATAGGCTAGCTTCTGGGTTTAGCCTCCTTGATCTCGTGGTAGATCCACTCTTGTACTACCCATATCATCAATATCAATCAAGCGGGGTAGGGTTTTACCTCCATCGAGAGGGCGAACACAGGTAAAAACTGTCGTGTCCCTTGTCTCCTGTTACCATCCGCCTAGGCGCTTGCAGTTCGGGACCCCTACCGAGATTCGCCGGTTTGACACCGACATTGGTGCTTTCATTGAGAGTTCCTACGTATGCGTCGCCCATAGGCCCGATGGCTCGCCGATCATCAACAACAGCGGTCCGGGTGAGACTTTTCTCCCGGGACAAATCTTTGTATTCGCGAGGCTTTACGCCAGGGCCAATTAAGCAGCGTGCTGGAAGCGGAATCGAGCTTCGCCCCAGCCGCCAGTGCTGATTTGGAAGTTTGAACTTCATACCCGGCGTCGCGGAGACTTGATCTTGAGCGGATTCGAGCCCGCCATGCGCGCGCGCCTTTATCACGATGGGCATGATCTAGCTCTGCTGCCGGACGGTGCCTTGGAGGCCGCGCGAGTCGCTCCGACCCTTAAATCGAACCCGATTACGCCGATCGAGGATGGGTGGCTGGACACGCCTCGGGGCTGCTACCTCTCGGTGATGGGCGAATACCGACCCTGTCCTTGTGGCTTCGTGACTCCGTGCGGACTCCTCGCGGACTACTGAACCTCCGCGCCCCTACCAATCGAATCCGATTGGGCGCCCGATCATGGAGTTCACCGCTGCGGACATCTTTCAACACTAGCCTTTTGGCGAAATCCTGAATCGCTATAGTATCTCGTTAGCGGAGAGCCTGGCGGACTACGGTCGGGACTGTTGAGATCTTGACGGCAGCGAAGAAATTCAAGCCACCCACCACCCACTTTGTAGCCTTCGGCGATCTAGCCGACATGCTGAACCGACTCGAAGACATCGGCGGTATGGGCGGCGATGGGAGGCGACCAGAACCAGCGCCTACGGGGCCTTTGGAAAGCCACCTCGTCATACAACATATACATGGTGGACATCCCAAAGGATGGGAATGGCGATGGAGCAGCGGAGGAAGACCCTCAAGAAAGCAGCCTAAGCGCCAGCGTCGTGACACCGCTCTAAATCCATACGGCAAGAATGGAGATTCGGCCTTTGGAACAATAACACAGGCGGTGCGAAGACAACCCCTCGGACAAGATTGAGCATAGGAGGATGAAAAGCCAGCCCGCGAGAGAGTGGCGGAACAAAGAGGTGAGGGCGATAATTACATGCCTCCCTCGAGAAGGCGAGGGCAAGCCTCGGCGACGACCAATTAAATCTGCTGAGGATCCCATCGAACAAGGCGTTTTAAGCGGGCTTATAGCCACGGCAAGTAGTCTCAAGAAAAAGCGATAACAACTTAGAGCTGATCAAGATTTGCTAGCGACAAATGGTGAAGTCCTTGCGTCCGAAAATCTGGCTCGAGCGGCCCTCCAAAACTACCCTAAGCATAAGCTGCTTGTCGGTGTCAAAACGGCGGATCTCGGGTAGGGGTCCCGAACTGTGCGTCTAAGGCGGATGGTAATAGGAGACAAGGGACACGATGTTTTTACAGGTTGGGCCCTCTCGGTGGAGGTAAAACCCTACTCCTGCTTGATTCATATTGATGATATGGGTAGTACAAGAGTGGATCTACCACGAGATCAAGGAGGCTAAACCCTAGAAGCTAGCCTATGGTATGATTGTTGTAATGGTTGTTAGTCCTACGGACTAAAACCCTCCGGTTTATATAGACAGGAGAGGGCTAGGGTTACCAGTCGGTTACAATGGTAGGAGATCTACATATCCGTATTGCCAGCTTGCCTTCCGCCAAGGAAAGTCCCATCCGGACACGGGACGAAGTCTTCAATCTTGTATCTTCATAGTCTTGGAGTCCGGCCCGATGATGATAGTCGACTATCTGGACACCCCTAGTCGAGGACTCCCTCGGTAGCCCCGAACCGGGCTTCAATGGCAGAGTCCAGCGCATATATTGTCTTCGGCGTTGCAAGGCGGGTTCTCCTTCAAATTCCATGTGCTTGCTGAATAGTGTCGGCTCCCTTACAAATGTTGTGCTCCTTGGCTTCCGCCCAATAATGGCCCTCTTCCCGCGTCATACGAATCACGAAAGACCAGGGTATCTTTATATTTTACCCCTAGTTGCAAATAACCTGCCTATAAGAGGCAAGAATCGAGATCCAAATCACACCATCTTCCTTCATGAGTACTCATCGGCGCTTGACCAAAATCCATTTCATCATGGACCGTCAATCGCGGCTCCTCCTCTCGTGCTCAGCCCTCCGCCGGTGGAGAGATGTTCATTTCCGCTGTGAGTTGGTGGCGCTCCTAAGCGGAGGATACCTTCCTCCGGCCTTTATGGTCCCAGTCCAGGCAGGCTGGCCACTACAAAGGTGGAAAGCAAGCGGAGGCCACCTAGTCCCTCAAAGGGAGGCGGGTGTGCCGTCCCTTATCTAATAAGGGGCTGGGTTTCCCATTCATCCATTTCTCCGGGGCTTCTAGAGTTCTCGGACTCGGCTTCATCACCTCCGCCCGCCTCTATTACACACATCGCGGGTTCGTAGCTCTCTGCGAGCTGTTCTGGGCATCGAGCCCCATTTTGCGTTGTGGAAGAGGTTATTACGCCTCGTGCCGCGTTCTCACGACGGTCAATATATCAAGTGGGCGGAGCGAAATATGGCGCATCGCCGGGACGGATATCTATCCGGAACCCCAGAAAGCGTCGGTAGCCTTGGAATGGTTTTATGTGGAAGGCGGCTCCTTTGCGGACCCGATTAGGATCGGCCTCTCGGAGTTCAACAAGGCTCCTCGAAGAAGCGCCTAAGTTGGCGCCCACGGAGCCCTCAGCGGGAGGAAGACGGGCGTCCATTACTTGATGGGCGGATTAGGTTCTTTGGCCCATTCCGGATTAACCATGATGGTCATGGCCACATGCATCATCACGAGGTGCAGCCACTCCAATATAGGGCCACCCATGTGAGATTTCAGCGGGAGAATGGCGCCACCCGTCATGGCCGTAAGGGGCAGGATCGGCTGCGGATCTGGTAAAGATCCTGTCCGGCTTGTACAAGGGGGAGAAGGAGGACTTCCTCCAGACGAGCCCATTGAATGGGTTCTCCATGAATAACCCTCGGAGCTGGGTAGCGGACGTTTATTTATCCGACCCGTGCTTTCAAAGTTAAGTACCTTACTTTATGGTTTTGGCCGAGGCTGCTGCGCGGAATGTGGAGAGCATACATAGTCGGCTCCACAACCGAGGATCCGGGAAGACCCTTGATCCGGCCTCGAAGAGGATCCGGACATAAAGGTGGACCCTAATTGGCGGGGTGTTCCACCAACTCAGCATGGACAATGCTCTGAGTCGCCATCACGGTGACTACCAGCCTAACTCCGCTTCCCGGGTAATTATGACCGGAGTCGACACTATTACTTCATCCTTGCGTATTTCGACCACCGTATACAATGGTGTCTTCGGAGGTGCCTTCAAAGGCGGGAAGCGAACCAGCGGCGAACCAACAAAGGTCGATCCGGCCCCTTGGTGAAGAGAAGTGCGGTCTTGAATCGAAGCGTCAGCCTGCGGTATAGCTTCGCGACCGTTATTCAGGAAAAGATTCCCGGGGAGGTGTATTAGCGCTCATGACTTTTCGGGAGAAAAAGCACTTCTTTGGTATGCGGGAGGTTGCCAACCAAGCCTCCGCTTGAGCTCAACACTGTGGGAGGCGGGAGGCAAGGCGCAAAGCGCGGCGGATACTCCTCAACGAAGGATGCCGACAGGCTGTCCGCCACCAGTCTGAGTGGAAGCGCCATGAATCATAAGCGTCGCCGGGGCGATTCTGCGTGGCGCATGTTTCTCCCGAGGTGTTGAATACCTTTAACACGGGGAGACCTTTGTCGGGACCACGACTCAATGTCACATCGATCTAGCACAGTAACACATCATATCACTGCGGCCTCACGCCGCGGTATCCCAGCGGTGTCGCCTTACCATAGCAGGGACCGTTTAAGCCTTTTGGCTGCGTATATGATAGTGTCGCTAGCATCCATATGAAAAGGCCGGGCTGACATGACTAGTCGTAAACCAGTGGCACAGACTTACGAGGGCAGGCATCCATGACCCAGCCTCGAGCGATGTCGGTCGACGGCAAGTAAGTTCGGGCTGTAGCATTGGGCTAGCAGGACTCGATAGCTTGGGCTGTAGCAGACTAACAGGACTCGATTACTCAGCGTGACATTTCCCGAAGAACGAGACCTGAGAGCGAAGAAGGACACATGCGGCCAGCCTAAGCATTAGGAGCGGTAGCAAGCTACCATGGCTCGGTGGAAACACTAGGAGACATTTCCGGTGAAGAGGCTACTAAAGATAAACAACTAGATAGTCGGATCCACACATACCAAGCATTTCAATAACATACACACAATATGCTCGATATGTGCAAATACAACATAGCATCACAACAAGACTCTCGACTCAAGTATTTATTCAATAGGCTCAGAGGCGAGATATTACCAAGCAGGGTCTCATGACCCATCATTGAAACATACAAATCAAAGCACAAGCGGAAGCTAATATATGCGATCTGAGACATCTACAAATGAAAAAAGGCTTAGAAGCGACTATCTACCGAGATCTGCCGAGGGCACAAGATCGTGGCTGAGGTATCAAGCTAAGCGTCGAAGTCCACGTGGAACTACTAGTGAGGCCGAAGTCTCTCTGCAAAAAACATAAAATAGGCAAGCGTGAGTACAAATGTACCCAGCAAGACTTACATCAGAACTATCTACATATGCATCATTATCAACGAGAGGGATGGTGGAGTTTAACGGCTGACAAGCCAGCTTTGACTCGGTGGCTATCTAAACTACATTGCGAGTAACTCTTTTGAGGTGGCGCTGCAGTCCACATATTCACCAACCAATACACCACTATGGATCCGCTCCGTCTCCCTCGAGCGCCATCCATAGCACTCACACTATCTTGCGTGTTTTAGAGTATCCACTTTCCTTGTCTATGAACTGTTATAGGCAGACCAGAGAAGTCCTACACAGCGGACACGACTATTGAATAGATCATATTAACCTGCGGTGTACTTCTTCATACATGTTTCCACCACTTAGCGTCGCACACGACATGTGCTCGGCGGACTTCAGCGAAAGCGGCGTGGGTGTAGACCACGACCTACCTGAACACTCAAGTCTCTAGTCCGGGTTTATCGCCTATTTGGGTTCCATCTATGAGGAGTTCGGCGAAGTTTCGCTCCACACCCCAAGCGATGTGAACAGGGTTCGTGACACCAAGCAGGCGCCGGTTTACCCGACCACGTGCCTACGCATCACAGCCCACCCCTCACAGTCGGCACTCATGCGGCCTCCGCATACTACAAACACGAAACTACTTGCAACTCACGGGACGGAGGACAAGGGTGAATAAGAAGTCGGCGGGGTCATATTTGAGGGCCCAATGCATGGTAGTGGCTGAATCATGGATCACAAACACAGAACTCAGTTCTAGGGCGGCTTCAATGAGACAACCCACCATGTACTCCTACATGGCCTCTCACGATACCTTTACCAAATCGTGTTCACACATTTAGCGCACACACAGTGGGACATGTTCACACACCTCGATTCATCCTCGATGGATCGGACCGACTCAACTCTAAGCGATGGCAGGCATGACAACAAGCATGTATGAGTAGGCCTGGCAGTGGGGCTCAAACAATTCCTACTCATGCTAGTGGGTTTCATCTATTTCTTGTGGAATGACAGGTCATGCAAAGGATAAAGGGTTCAGCTACATGACAAGTAACAAATGATTCGTTGTTGTCCTAATGCGGTAAAAAGAAGCGGGAGGCGAGAGTGGGATTTTATCGGAATGAACAAGGGGTTTTGCTTGCAGCACTTGAAGATAGCATTGAGTCTTCATCGGTGTCTCTACGATCTAGCGTCGGTCTAGCGTCTAGGGGAACAATACTTAGGCAAGCGAGAGAAGATACGATCAATGCAATGCACAATATGGTGCATGCTATGACATAGCAACATCTTTGGTGTTTTGAGCTAATGCAGCTAGCAACAGATTAAATGAAGTTGGTTTGAATACAAGATTCAAATTCAAACTCCATATGTGATTATTTAAATGCCCTTTATGTGTTTTGCCCAAAACAGAGGACAAACATTGTTCAAACATGCATGAAAATGGTGCAGATGGATTCCTTGAATTTTTCTGATAATTTTTCATATATAACTTGTTTGATTTGGAGCTACGGTTGAATTTATATGAATTTTAGAAGTTTAGGCCATTTTGAATATATTAAATCATTTAGGATTTATTAAAATTCGAGAAAGGAATTATTAACGTCGGCATGACCTCATAGTGGCGTCATCGGTCAGCGGGCTGGTCGAGTCAAAGCTGACCTATGGGTCCCGCGTGTCGATGGCTAATTAACTAATTTTAATTTAGTTTAAAGCTGATCACGGTAATTAGCGAAGGGCCCCACCGGTCATTGACTCAGCAGTCAGCAGGGCCCACCGTGGTCAAAAGTCGACACGGCTGCCGGCGTTTAGCCGCCCGGCCGAAACCAGCCTTGGCGAAGTGATTTTCGCCGTTCCGGCCACCAAATGGAGCCTTGAAGGCATCGGCGTGGGTAGAGACGGCCGCGACTCTTAGTGGAGTCGGTTGGGGTCGGGGTGGTCGGAGTTGGGGCAGCGATGAGCTCGGCCGCGGCAGCTTCGGCCCGGCTTCGTCTGTGAGCTGCAGTGGCCTAAGCGGCGTGGCGCTAGCACCTCGACTTCTGGCGGTGCGAGGTGTAGCGGGCGCAAGCCGTGACCAAATAGTCACCGGAAGCAGCGCGGCGGCGTGGTCGGGCGGCGCGTGCGATGGCTGTCGATCGCTATGGTGCCTGAGGAAAGCGGAGAGGGAGGAGAGGAGAAGGAGCTCACGGAGGCGCGACGAGATGCTCAGCGAGCTCGAGGAAGGCCAGTGCGGTCGGAACGGCAGCGGCGTCTGGGCGGCCGAGGTTGAAAACAACGGTGGCGGGGATGATCACGAGACTCGGCGTCATGTGTCTTAGTTGGTCGGCGTAGTCGGCGGCAATGGCACCGTCCGGACACGGTGAGAAGCCTTGAGGGCGGCGTTGGGCAGGCAGGTGTGGCGGCGGCGGCGGCAGCGTCTCGGCGACGTCGGGAAGGCGAAGAGAAGGAGCAGGCGAGGCGGTGTCTGTCTGAGGTCGGGGAGAGGAGAGGTTTGTCCCCGCGGCGCGGAGCGAGGGGGCGGCGGCGAGCAACTGCGTGTACGCATCTTGTGCTTCGCCGTCGGCATTACTACTGTGCCAAGCCAAGCTGCTTTCATTGGAAGCAATTGTGAAATTTGGGCGCGAGTGGGCTTTGTGGGTGGCGCCCGAGTAAGTGGCGGTGAGTCTCTCTCTTTTATTTTCTTTTTCCTATTTACGCTATTTTGTTTTGGTTTAGTGATAAAGCTAAACCATTTTATAAAATCCTGAAAATAATTATGTGGCTAGAACTAAAATATACCAACCCATAAAATGTTCGAGAATTATTGGACATATATTAATTATATATGATTTATATATCCAATGCAAATAGTTATTGTATTTATTTCAAAGCCCAAAATAATTAACTCGAGATACCAAAAATATTGTTTTGAGTTTACCTCCTTGCAATATTTTGGGGACTAAGAGGAACATTTTCTTGGACTTCTTTGAGAAGATTTTAATGTTGATCATTTTTAGAAGGTTTACGAGGCTTTGAAAATCCCTCAATTCAAATTTCATTTGAATTAAAACATGATGCACACATGAGGTCTAACCTAGTGCTACAAGAACCGGGGATGTGACAACTCACCCCACTAAACAAAATCTAGTCGAGATTCAAAGCGTGAGTGAGAGGACAAAGGGACACAAGCTATTACAATCTTCACCATCCAGCTGTCTTTCTCGAGGATCTTGATTCGGTGCTCCAATTGATCTTGGCGTCTTGCTTTGAGAACTACATCCAACATGGCGATGAGAAGAAGGAAGGATCTTGGAGGAATCGATCTTCTTGAGGTTCGAGCAACTTAGGATCATCTCAAGGATCACAAGATCAACTCAAAGAATGAGGCGTAGAAACATCTCTGGAGCTGAGGCGAGACATGCTTGAGGAAGGACCGAAGACATAATTTGTGAGGTTCGGAGTAGCGAGGAACAATTACTATGATCCCATTGGGGCACCTTGGGAGAGGTGACTTGTAGAAATATCCTCTTAAGTGGCAAAAAGAATTACATTTGATTCAAGATCATTGAAACTCTTTATACCAGCCTAAGGCAATTCATAGTCGATCGGTTGAAGGGAATTAGAGAATGACATTCTCGGGCGAGAATGGATGATGTGGATTACCTTGTTGAAAACAACACAAGGGGTGATTTTAGTAGCTAGGGGCTTCGCGATAGAGAGTGAATCTTACATTGGAATGGTTATAGCATAGCGAGGAATTGAGAGCAATCCGGTTAGTAACTACTGATTGCACCTAATGCTTGTGCGTGCTCTCAAGAACTTGAGCATTTCCATATTCATCAAGGTTTTACCAACATCCGGTCAAGGTCTTGATAACACAACACACTACCATGATGAGTAGCGATGGACAATGCGGATGCAAAGGAAGATAACACTTTCTCGATTTCACCTTGGCGAGACCAAGGAGACAAAATCTGGATGATCGACCAAGAGACATTTAGCACTCCGCTTCTAATGTTCTCCTTGATGTACCAGCGTATCCCATTCATAGATATGGTGCAGTATCTAGAACATCATGTAAGGTCGGACTTGGAACACAAAATCATAAGGCACAACTAGGGAGTAAATCCTCGAAGTCCTTATGGGAAATGGCCAACTTTCTCAATCAAGATACTACAATAGCAGGTCTTCCGTGGGGTGTGTTAGCCCGACATCCATAACCGGTTATCATGAGACCAATATTATAGTTTTTGGAAATGTTCCAATCATCATATCTGCTGAGATTGAGATCTGGTTGGTGTCGAGAATAGTCCGGACTCATCGAGTCTAGAAAGAAAAATGAAAGTTTGCAACACAAATCGGCGAGATGGCGTCGCGAGATTCTCGGAAATGAACTACGATAGCAAGCTCCAAAACATGAGCTGGTTTTGCTACAAACATGGGAACACGTTGTCCCGGACAAACATGATTCCATGGTAGTCTTACAATAAAACACTACGAGTTCGGTGGGGAACCATCATCGAGGATACGAAGTCCTTGCAAAGGGTATACTCTTAAGAAGGAGCTTCTTCTCCTTGAACAAATCAATCAGTGGCTTGGTGAGCTAGGGACACAAATAGAATGGAGGTAGCGAGCCTATCAAACCATGGCATACTTCGCACATGCATGACTGACTTGAGATGGTTCTAGAGGAAGCAACATTGACTTTCTCAAATTCAACTGCGGCAACTTGCATCAAATGCACATGATTGAGAGGAAGTCACTTCTTACATCGAACATATGCTTCATGAGCTAGCATGAACAAATGTTTTCAAAAGTTTCAACACTAGCAATGTTCAACAAAATTATGGAGAAGACAAGGATGTTGTCGATGGGCTCAACAACAATTCATCCGGACTCCCATGGAGATGGAATTCCATAACTATGTGGACAAGGTGGTAGTATTAGTGGACCCCAAAGATATAACGGTGTATGCTCGAGGAAAATCCACGAGTAAGACAACATTCTGAACATCGTTGGTTACGATTTGATTTGAGGATAGCCCATACTCAAATCAAAGTTTTAACAAGGTAATAGCTCCAACAATGATCACGAGGACCAATTGATGGGGATATCATCTTTCTTCACACATATACAAGATATCCCTTAACATGAGCTAAGTCGGACAAGCTTTTATCTTCCAACTCTCCAAGTTGTTGTTTAAGCAACCAACTAGCGAGGGGTATGCAACACAGTTCTTAGAGAAGGGGTGGTTACAAGAAACCAACTTGATCACGAACTCAACATAGCGGTCGGTGACAATCGGTAATACCAGAAGATATTGGAACATCACGAACCACCGATATGTTACTAGGTTCGAGAACAATCTTGCTTTTCGAGGGCAAGGCGATATGATCACAGAAGCGAGGATTGGCACAATCTAACTCATTGATCGAGAGTGCACAGGAAATAAGGACTAGGTAATACGATCTATCTTAGGATGATGATTCAGAATCAACATGCTAAGAATGAGTATGTCCTTGACTACCAAGCAGCGGGTTGCTAGGAGTATAGATTTCACACATCACGATTCACTTGTCGGCATTCGGTTACAATAACATGGAAGCCGAGGAATGAATAATGATGGCAAGAAATATCAACGTATCAAGAGTTCATAGGATGGTGTGCAATTCCCATGACATTCTTGACATAAAGATGATAATACTCCAAGGTAGAAACGAGCAAAAGCTAGATTAGCAATTTGATCTGCGGGTACAACTACTTTGACCCAATCCTTGATATGGTTGAGGTTACGGAATTTGTTTCTCCTAGTAATTCGGAATAGAATGGCAGCGGACCACAAGAGTAATAGGCATCGATGAGCGAATGCCGCATACTCTTGACTATCAATTGATAGGCGAGGTTAGAATGCAACTAAAGAGAACAACTCAAAGGAACATATAATTTTACGAGTTGTGGATGCATAGATTAGTATGTCGGCGAGCTCAACTTTTCTTCGGATAACCCATGCGGAAGGGTAGAAGCTGGCGAGTCACAATATAAATTGGAGAACTCCTCGGGGTACTCTTGTTGTGATCTTTTGGTTCAACAAACTTACGCCATAAGTGGTTCATAGTATTTGGAAGAAGGAAATACCACGGACCTCGAAGAGCTATGCATAAGGGTACTAATATCCTAAAAGTCACGAGCAACACTAACAACATGAAGTAGGTAGGGTGAATCTCAGGTTCAAAAACCGGGGATAGAATACCTACTAACTAAATTGCATCACGGGATGCTTGAGGAATAAAGGCGAGAATCCTCACCTTTGGGACACAAATCATGGCTAGATTACTAGATGATCCTCTAAAATACCTAGGGTCATAATAATAATTCCAACATATATGTCGAGGCAATAGAATACCTCAACTCAGCATTTAGTGTGATTAACTTTGGCCCAAAGGAACATCAAAACCGGAGGAAAGGATTTGCAAGTGCATCAGTTGTTTAGAAACACAGGATATTTCGGACTGACATAGCAGTGTAAATGCTCAAAAGATTGGAGACATGCTACAAAAATGGTGGCATAGCCACTCGAAGCACAATATCAAGGTTTGAGATCAGCGATTATGAACATACGGAGTAGTAAAAGCTGAGCTGAGATTTGAAACTAACAATTCTATAAGTCTATGGATTAGTAACACGTCATCTGATAGATAGATGAGAAGGCCTAGTTCTTAGTCCCGTGGAAAAGAAGAGGTTGATTTCGGATCGAAGGCCATGAGGTATAAGGAGTAAAAAGAGCCTTCGTCCCAACCCACAATCAATTCCCTAAATATAACTAAAGCATTTCTAGACACAACTTGACCCGGTTTGGCTTGGTAAACCTCTGACGATCAAGCTACGATACCAAATTTGTCGGGACCCGACTCAATGTCACATCGATCTAGCACAGTAACACATCATATCACTTTGCGGCCTCACATACGGTATCCCAGCGGGTGTCGCCTTACCATAGCCGGGACCGTTTAAGCCTTTTGGCTGCGTATATGATAGTGTCGCTAGCATCCATATGAAAAGGGCGAGGTGACATGACTAGTCGTAAACCCAGTGTACAGACTTACGAGGAGGGCATCCATGACCCAGCCTCGAGCGTGTCGGTCGGCAGGCAAGTAAGTTCGGGCTGTAGCTTGGGCTAGCGAGGACTCCGTAAGCCGGGCTGTAGTGGGATAACGGGACTCCGGTACTCAATGGCGTGACATTTCCCGAAGAACAGACGAGAGCGAAGAAGGACACATGCCGGCCAGCCTAAGCGTTAGGAAGCGATAGCAAGCTACCATGGCTCGGTGGAAACACTAGGAGACATTTCGGTAAGAGAGGCTACTAAAGATAAACAACTAGATAGTCGGATCCCACACATACCAAGCATTTCAATAACATACACACAATATGCTCGATATGTGCAAATACAACATGGCATCACAACAAGACTCTCGACTCAAGTATTTATTCAATAGGCTCGAGGGCGAGATATTACTAGCGGGGTCTCATGACCCATCATTGAAACATACAAATCAAAGCACAAGCGGAAGCTAATATATGCAATCTGAGACATCTACAAATGAAAAAGGCTTAGAAGCGACTATCTACGAGATCTGCTTAGGGCACAAGATCGTGGTGAGGTATCAAGCTAAGCGTCGAAGTCCCGTGGAACTACTAGTGAGGCTGAAGTCTCTGCAAAAAACATAAAATAGGCAAGCGTGAGTACAAATGTACCCAGCAAGACTTACATGAGAACTATCTACATATGCATCATTATCAGCAGAGGGATGATGGAGTTTAACAGCAGACAAGCCAGCTTTGACTCGGTGGCTATCCTAAACTTCATTGCAGGTAACTCTTTTGAGGTGGCGCTACGAGTCCACATATTCACCAACCAATACACCACTATGGATCGCTCCGTCTCCCTCGAGAAGCGCCATCCATAGCACTCACACTATCTTGCGTGTTTTAGAGTATCCACTTTCACTTCTCTATGGTATTATAAGCAACCGAAGTCCTTTACGCGGACACGGCTATTGAATAGATCATATTAACCTGCGGGGTGTACTTCTTCATACATGTTTCCACCACTTAGCGTCGCACCACGACATGTGCTCGGCGGACTTCAGCGGCTTGGCGTGGGTGTAGACCACGACCTACCTGAACACTCAAGTCTCTAGTCGGGTTTATCGCCTATTTGGGTTCCATCTATGAGGAGTTAGGCAGTTTAGCTCACAGACCCCAAGCGATGTGAGCAGGGTTAAGTGACACCAAGCAGGCGCCGGTTTACCGACCCGTGCCTCTTGCATCACAGCCCACCCCTACAGTCGACCTTGCGCCTGACCTCCGACATACTACAAACACGAAACTACTTGCAACTCTGGGACGGAGGACAAGGGTGAATAAGAAGTCGGCGGGGTCATATTTGAGGGCCCAATGCATGGTAGTAGCTGAATCATGGATCACAAACCACAGAACTCGAGTTCCTAGGGCGGCTTCAATGAGACAACCCACCATGTACTCCTACATGGCCTCTCACCGATACCTTTACCGTCGTGTTCACACATTTAAGCGCACACACAGTAGGACATGTTCACACACCTCGATTCATCCTCGATGGATCGAGACCGACTCAACTCTAAGCGATGGCAGGCATGACAACAAGCATGTATGAGTAGGCACTGTGGGGCTCAAACAATTCCTACTCATGCTAGTGGGTTTCATCTATTTCTTGTGGAATGACGAGGTCATGCAAAGGATAAAGGGGTTCAACTACGCATGCAAGTAACAAATGATTCGTTGTTGTCCTAATGCGGTAAAGAAGCGGGAGGCGAGAGAGTGGGATTTTATCGGAATGAACAAGGGGTTTTGCTTGCACAGCACTTCGAAGATAGCATTGAGTCTTCATCGGTGTCTCTGATCCTGCGTCGGTACAGCGTCTGGGGAACAATCAAGCAAGCGAGAGAAGATACACGATCAATGCAATGCACAATATGGTGCATGCTATGACATGGCAACATGCTGGTGTTTTGAGCTAATGCAGCTAACAGATTAAATGAAGTTGGTTTGAATACAAGATTCAAATTCAAACTCCATATGTGATTATTTAAATGCCCTTTATGTGTTTTGTCCAAAACAGAGGACAAACATTGTTCAAACATGCATGAAAATGGTACAGATGGATTCCTTGAATTTTACGATAATTTTCATATATAACTTGTTTGATTTGGAGCTACGGTTGAATTTATATGAATTTTAGAAGTTTAGGCCATTTTAAGAATATATTAAATCATTTAGGATTTATTAAAATTCGAGAAAGGAATTATTGCGTCGGCATGACCTCATAGTGGCGTCATCAGGTCAGCGGGCTGGTCAGGTCAAAACTGACCTATGGGTCCCGCGATGTCGATGGCTAATTAACTAATTTTAATTTAGTTTAAAGCGTCAGTAATTAGCGAAGGGGCCCACGATCATTGACTCAGCTTAGTCAGCAGGGCCCACCCGTGGTCAAAATCGACACGGCTGCCGGCGTTTAGCCGCCCGGCGAGCCAGCCGGCGGAAGTGATTTTCGCCGTTCCGGCCACCAAATGGGGCCTTGGAAGGCATCGGCGTGGGCTGAGGGCGAGCCGCGACTCTTGGTGGAAGTCGGTTAGGGTCGGGGTGGTCGGAGTTGGGGCAGCGATGAGCTCGGCGGCGGCGGCTTCGGCCCAGCTTCGTCTTGTGAGGCTGCGGTGGCCTAAGCGGCGTGGCGCTACACCTCGACTTCTGGCAGTCGAGTGTGTGCGGCACAAGCCCGTGACCAAATGGTCGCCGGAGCAACACGGCGGCGTGGTCGAGCGGCGCGTGCAGGTGGCCTGGTCGCGATCGCTATGGTGCCTGAGGGAAAGCGGAGAGGAAGCGGGAAAGGAGCTCACGGAGGCGCGGAGAGATGCTCAGCGGGCTCGAGGAAGGCAGTGCGGTCGGGGATGACAGCGGCGTCTGGCGGCCGAGGTTGAAAACAGCAGTGGCGAGGATGATCACGAGGGCTCCGGCGTCATGTGTCTTGGTTAGTCGGCGTAGTCGACAACAATGGCTCGTCGGACCGCAGAGAAGAAGCAGGGAGACGGCGTTGGGCCTTGGTATGGCGGCAGCAGCGGCAGCGGCGTCTCGAAGCGGCGTCGGGGAAGCGAAGAGAGCAGGCGAGGCGGGTGTCTGCGGGGTCGGGAGAGGAAGGTTTGTCCCGGCGGCAATGAGCGAGGGGGCGGCGGCGGCAGTGCGTGTACGCATCTTTGTGCTTGCCGTCGGCATTACTACTGCTGCACAGCCAAAAAGCTGCTTTCGGCTGGGCGGTATTGGGCTGGGCAGGCAGTGGGCACAGTGGGTGGCGCCGGAGTAAGTGGCAGTGAGTCTCTCTGTTTTATTTTCTTTTCCTATTTACGCTATTTTGTTTTGGTTTAGTGATAAAGCTAAACCATTTTATAAAATCCTGAAAATAATTATGTGGCTAGAACTAAAATATACCAACCCACATAAAATGTTCGAGAATTATTGGACATATATTAATTATATATGATTTATATATCAATGCAAATAGTTATTGTATTTATTTCAAAAGCCCAAAATAATTAACTCACGAGAAACCAAAAATATTGTTTTGAGTTTTACCTCCTTGCAATATTTTCGGGGACTAAGAGGAACATTTTCTTGGACTTCTTTGAGAAGATTTTAATGTCGATCATTTTAGAAGGTTTACGAGGCTTTCAAAATCCCTCAATTCAAATTTCATTTGAATTAAAACATGATGCACACATGAGGTCTAACCTAGTGCTACAGAACCGAGGATGTGAGACACCACCTCCGTGCCGCTCAAGATGGTTTAACGAGCCACGGGCGGTATGTAAAAGACATACGGGTAAGGGATTATAATAGTTGTATATGCAGTGGCCCCGAGACTTAAAGTATTTAAAATAACTGATTTAAGGATCATATAATGTGCGAGGATCTTCTGAGAAGAATACCCAATTGTCCCGGGAGCTACAAGGTGCAAGGCCAAACTTGAGGCCGCACTAGGCTGCCGGAGGAGGAGACAGAGACCCCCCAGTAACACATTATTTCAAAAAGATAAGCGGTGTGCGGTGTGCTTATAAGCGACAAGGATATTACGGATGTTGCGGACTTGATCCGGACAAGCAACGACTCTGCTTGACTCAAGGCGGCGAGAGGTGCTTATGAAGGTGCGGCGGAGAGGAACAAACTCGGGATGCCCACACCCAGTGGGAGAAGAGCTAAAGGGTGGTCGGGCAGTATGCAGCTCGTGAAGGAGAATCAGCGGCCGTCGCGGCATCTATAGTAAGTGCTTGAGCAAACTCTTTTGAAAAGAAGAGTTGGCGAGGAAGTCAATTAACGAGAATTATGGCATGGGTGTGCTCACAGAGTAAGCCTGCGGAGAAATGCCAGTTCACGGGTGACCAACTTCTCGGTGGTGCAATTGCTCGAGCAGCGTTCAGCGGCGATGAGTGGCATCGTCCGAGGCCTTATGGCGTCCGTCTCCTACCGAGGGCCTTGGAAGCTTGCGGAGAAGCTTGAAGAATGCGGCAAGCGCTTCCGTTTATGGAAGATATCGGCCCGCCGTCAAGGTGTCGAGGAGGCTGGGCCATGGTGAAGGCAGCGGTACAAGAAAGGCGGATCAAACCACATGGCGAGTCGGACTGTGGGGCCCGATGGGAAGGAGATCCTTGTGAGCTTAGTGTGCGGCCAAGTAGAGTTGGCGCTAAGTATTCAGCCGGGAATTGTAAATTAAACTGACTGTTAGGCAGGATTGAGGAGAATCTGATCGGTCAATTTGTGATGTATTTAAAATGACATGTAAAATGCCTTCTAGCAGTTGTAGATCGTTTGTCTTTGCCGACCTTTACGCTTGAACTCGGGACCCTAGAGTCGGAGTGTGTCGAATACCTTCTCGGTTATGAAAAAACCGGGGCATGCATGGAGACCGGTGAGGAGTCTGGACTAGGGGTGTCAGGACAGCGGACTATCATCGTCATGGGACTCCAAGACTCTGAAGATACAAGATTGAAGACTCCGTCCGTGTCAGGATGGGACTTTCCTTGGCGTGGAAGGCACGCTTGGCGTCTGGATATGTAGATCTCCTACCATTGTAACCGACTCTGTGTAACCCTAGCCCTCTCCGATGTCTATATAAACCGGGGGGCTTTAGTCCGTAGGACACAACATACATTACAACAATCATACCATAGGCTAGCTTCTAGGGTTTAGCCTCCTTGATGTCGTGGTAGATCCACTCTTGTACTACCCATATCATCAATATTAATCAAGCGGGGCGTGAGGTTTTACCTCCATCAAGAGGGCCCAAACACAGGTAAAACATCGTGTCCCTTGTCTCATGTTACCATCCGCCTAGGCGCACGTTTGGGCCCCCTACCGAATCCGCGGTTTGACACGACATTGGTGCTTTCATTGAGAGTTCCTCATGCCGTCACCGATAGGCTCAATGGCTTCTTCGATCGACAACCACGCGGTCGAGGATGAGACTTTTCTCCTCGGACAGATCTTTGTATTGGCGACCGCCTTTGCGGGCTAATTCTCTTGGCCATCTGGGCGGATCAGCTTCGCCCACAGCCATCAGTCGAGTTGAAGCCTAAACTTCACGGCCGACATCGCGAGGACTTGATCTTGACGGGCTCGAGCCACGGCCGGCGTGCCGCCTTTATCACGATGGGCATGATCTAGCTCTGCCGCCGGACAGTGCCTTGGTGGCCGCACACGAATCCGCTCCGGCCCTTAGTCCAGAGCCGATCGCCCAGATCGAGGATCGGTGGCTGCAACTTCCACGGCGATGGAGCCGAACACTAACCCTGTCCCTTGCGAAACTTGTGACTCCGAGGTGCCGGACTCCCCGCCAGACTCCGGATCTCCCGCGCCCCTGCCAATCGCTTCTGATTGGGTGCCGGTTATGGAATTCACCGCCGCGGACATCTTCCAACACTCGCCCTTTGGCGACGTCCTAAATTCAATAAAGCATCTCTCGCTATCCGGAGAGCCCCGACCGGATTATGGCCAGGATGGTTGGGAAGCGAGCGATGAAGAAATTCAAAAGCCCACCCACCTCCCACTTTGTAGCCATTGTCGACGATCTAACCGACATGCTAGACTATGACTTGAAGACATCGGCGGTATGGGCGATGATGGGAGATGAACAAGAACCAGCGCCTCGAGGGGCTGGAAGACCACCTCGTCACCACAGCGTATACATAGTGGATACCCCAAAAGGAAGCGATACTTGAGGACCAGCAGGCGGCGGCGAAAGATAATCGGCGACAAACAACCAAAGCGGCGGCGAGCGCGCCTAAATCCGCCTCGACAAAAACCGCGCTCCTAATGACCCGGCAATACAGCGGGGCAAACCCGTGTGGGCAGCGAACACGCGGACAAGCAACCGTCCGAGCAGGGCCGAGTCGGATAATCAGTCGAGGCCAGCGAAAACAACAGTCGAGGCGACCTCACGCGGACACACAGCGGAGAATAAAACCCGGAAAAGACTACGTCGCCACCGCAAGAAGCACGAAGAAGGAAAAGCGGAAGCTCAAAACAGCGGAAGATACACTCGAGAATGAGGTGGAGCAAAGTGCTCAAAACCGCGGAACAAATATGGCAATGGCCATCAATCAAGAAACTACCGAGCGCAAGGCTGCTGCGAGAATTGACGAGGAGGCCATAGAGGCCCCACGGTCAAAAAACAAAAGGCCACCTGGTTGGATAGGCGGCGGATGATAGGCCAACATCTAAAAGCGGCGCCGCACATAAGCCGACTAATGACCTGGAAAAAGCGGATGGCCCAGCCGGTCCATTTCTGAGGCGAAAGAAGGGCCCGAGGAAGCAGCATAACCGTCCGTGTCACGAAGACATCGGTACACCCAAATCTGAGTAGCCGCACACCACTATGTTTCACCTGCGAGTCTTTGGATCATGAATTCAGTGAGTTTAAACCCATAAACATAGAGGCTTCTGACGGAACAACAGACCACAGATGCGGATAGAGGATTATATACTACACATACACATGGCTAGAGGAGATGATCTCACGCAATAAAATACTTACCCTGAAGCTCAAAGGCCAGCCGTCATTGGCTCAAAGCCTCCCGAGAAAACCTTGTTGGAAGTTGGGAAGAGCTCGAGGGCGCATTTAGAGCAAATTTTCAAGGAACTTATGTCCGCCCTCCGGATCACGAGATGATCTAAGTCATATAACTCAACAGCCGGAGAGTCGGTAGCGCAAATTAAGAACAGGTTCCTCACCAAAAAGAACCAAATAGTCATTGTCCGGACAGAAGCCTTAGAAGCTTTTAAACACAACGTCCAGAAGAATGGCTGCTTGAGACACCTCGGCCAAGAAAGCCGAGGACAATGTCGCTAACAAGCCTCATGAACTGCTTTTGCTTGCGGGAGAGGACAGGTAGCTAGCAAGATCAACACCGGTGACGCCAAGTACATCCGAGATCGAGAGATGGAAGCGGAAAATCACGGCGAGAAAAGAAAAGATCGGCCTTGAAATAAAGAAAAAGCCCAAAGAACACTGCGGTCGGCGCGGATTCAAAAGCTTCATGACCAAACAACAAAACTCCGCCCCTTAAGTATAACGGTGATGAGCTATCAACAAACAAAATTTTGGGTTGGATATGTCAAATCCATAGTACCCGGAAGGCACTGCAAACCACACCCACCGAGATTGTTGGGTTTTCAAACAGTCCGGCCGATTAACGCCGAACACAAGGGGCTCGGCGCATCAGCGAGGATGATGATAAACCCACCAGCGAGCACGGAAAACAAAAGACTTTCCACAAGAGGTCAAGCAGTAAATTCACTTCATGTGATATCACTGGAAAAACAATGCGGCACCGCTAAAATGGGTCTCATACGGTCCAACCCAGCGAGAACATAGAGATTGGATATCAAAACCAATCACTTTCGACCACTGGATTATTCGAAGCGTTAATGCAGGGATGGACTGCCGATATGGATCCTATAATCGATGGACTGCAATTTACACAAGTCACGATGGGCGGAGGCAGCGACTTAAACCTACGTATCCAAACACAATCCACAAGTGAGGATAGACCTTACTAAAATTAAACACAGCCGCACTTCCTTTAAAGGAGTGGCGCAAGGCCCTTCGCCAAGTGCTTTGGCTCCTTATTACTAGAAGTTGTGTTGGTCACGAACAACTTTTAATCTGAAAAACTAATCTTTCATGTCGTCCCATTTAAAAGTAGCTATCAAGCACTCTTGGGGCGAAGCTTTAATCGCTTCAGCGCCATACCACATTCTGCGTCTCTTACACTCAAGATGCCGGTCCACGTGGCATCATTTCGATCTTGGTCATTTAAAGACCGGACACGGCTAAACAGTCACGGCATAAATAAGCTAGGGGCTCCCTAGCGCACCCCTTCACAAGGGGCTGCGCGCATAAGCAATAACGAGCTCATATAGACTCCGCTTTACTTATTTATATTTTTTCCTTCGTATATATTTTTCGCACGATTTCCGTCCAAACTAAGTTCCTCTCTTTTACGGATGAACAACATGCACACCGTCGAGGATAACGGCTGCTGAGAACCTGTAGTAGAGGCGTGCGGTAGGACCCGTCGCAAGATTCTTTTGATTAAGACCTGCATAAACCTTTTTCTTGTCTCTTGTTGTTATAATCCTGGTTTCCCATTATAACCAAAGTGGAGCGATGTTTTGGCATCGGCGCGTCGAGAGACCTTGCGTGCACGGACACTAGGGGCTTAGGGCATTGTTACGCCCATTTTATAAAGACCGAACACCTTAGGAGTGTTCGGCGTCTCGAGATTAGGCCTTATATGCATCAGCTCGAATCATGTCTTTGGTCGAATGTTGGGTTTGCGGCTCACGTGTTTTCTTGCCTTCGTTACGTATCATCATTCTTAGCGGCACTAGGAGAACTCTGCGATTGTGCCCCGATTAATTTGGCGAGCACCTCGATGAAAGCAGCGGCTATTGTCATGATCTGATGAGGCTGGTCGACCACTCGATCGACTACGGAATGTTTAGAATTCCCGCTTTGATGAAGGACCGTTTCGGTCGAGCACACAGCGCCCGAATCCGGGAAGCGGTGCCCCGAGGCTATATCGTAGCCCACCCTCGAACTCAATGGCTAAGTGAAAGTGATAAAGCATCATAGTGCGGATTGCCTCGTTTGCTACGCTACCACCTCCTTAACAGGACCGAGGCGTCGGATTAAGTGTGGCGTGCTATTTTTGCGAACACCCCGCACCTTGTGCGTGGGGGCTGAAAGCCGAGCGCCATCTTCGGGTTATACAAGCGTATACATAAGCGGCGCATAGGAGATATTTCAATACTTGGAGCGCACAAGTATAAGCGATTACATCATAATCATTGTTTTACAAGATAAAACATTCATTTGAGCGTGACATTTTTGAACACTGCGACTCTATTACCGGCGCCCGCATAACTTCCCCAAAATAGTGCTCGGCGGGTAACGGCTTTCGTCCGAACCACAGGTTGCAATAGCGGTGGCATCCATCTCTGTCAATGTGTCTTCCACGGGCAAGGGCCATCCGCGCACCTTCTATCGAGCCGACCGCTTCATCTCCTTGATATGCGGCACCGCTCCAAGATATTGCTGCAATCAGCCAAAATAGCTCGTCGCCTTGGGCCTCTACGGCGGACATGAGCCCACGATATCGATCATAGCAAGTCCGGACAACTTTGTTCAGCTCAGCCCATTCGGACGACCGATCGGTCGTGAGTAAGCGATCCGGACTATGGAATTGAGACCAAAACAGCTCTTAGTCTTGTGATCGCCGACTCGGGAAGTGCTGGCGGCATCCGCCGCACTTGCGCTAAGTCCATATATGGATCCTCCGGACCCCATAGCTGGCCAAGCTGGGCATACTTTGGATTAAATAAACCGGCGACAGCGAGAAAAGGCTTGCCGACCACAATGTCTCCGACTGGCGCAGCTCCTCCTTCATAGCCCGCATTGCGAGCGGGCATCCTTAGCCTCGGCGGTGGCCTTCACGAGTCTTCTCGCTCCGATAGGCGCTCCTTTTCAAGAGCCTCATTGCGGTCGGCAACATCCTTCAATTTCATGGCCAATTCGGCCATCTCTTCCCTAACTTAAAGCGGTGTGCAGCCTTTTACGGCCTTTAACTCCTCGGCGCCCTCGAACATACCGCATCACTCCTTCGGCTTGCTCCTTGGTTTGAGCAAGCTCGGCCGAAAAGCTCTCCACAGCAGCACCGCACCATGCGCATCACAGCATAAATATTGTAAGGCGGGCTTTGGCTCCCTTAAATAAGTATTGCGGAGAATTCATTTACCTTGCGACTCGTCAAGTCGCGGTTGACAAACACGATGTCGCATCATACATCAAATTGCGCATTAACTTCGACAACTCCACCAGTCCGGCTAGCCCGGACTATCCGCCACCTGCATAGGAAAGGCGACATTCAATACTGCGATTTTGATCCTCGACGCGGCTGTCGCTTCGACAACCTACCAAGTCTCGGGGCTACTATCTATCTGGCGCGCTTCTATGTGCAAAACTGTCAAAAAGGTGCGTCGTTCTTGCGTACCTCAAATCCCTTGACAAACTCGATGGCATTATGCAATCCGCTTTCGGCGGACGAAATCCTTCAATCACCATGCTCATCAATGCGGTGATCTTACGAGATGGGCGCCCTCTCAAGCAGATCCTTGACTCCCCGGCGAACACTAGTCGGCGCCCGAACTCTCGGCTCCACGGGCTTTGGGATACCCTCCGTGGCGATACTTGAGGCTCGTGCGCCTGTCCGGCGCGGCGACGCGGGCGTCTCGCTCTCCATCATCTCCGGACAAAGATCCCCGAAGGCGAACTCATTTGAGAAGGCGCGAGATCCGAGTGTAAGGTAAAATTTGGTTATCCTCGGAAGCACAAATAGGGATAATTTCTTATTAATGAACTCCCTTTTCCTACTCACGGTTATTTGGAGGCTGATCCTTTAGAAGCGATTATGCGCCGGGGTCTCCTCGGACCTTGAGACCCTCCGGTGAAGATTTCTTCCCCGCTTAGGGGCTTTGGCCTCCGGGTCTTGGGCGGTCCTCTTCTCCCCCTGGAAGGAGGATTCTCGATCCCCCTATTGAGCGCCCCTTAGGCGAGGTGATAGCTCTTCTATTTTCCCCATCGCCTTCTTCTCTGGCGCTACCTCCAACATTCGACCAGCCACGGGCTCAGTGCGGTCTCTGGGAAGGGCGGACACCTTATCAGTTTGCTCGTGCTACCCTCTCGGCGGAGGATAGCAGGTTAGAAGGTGAATTATAGAAAAGCAAACAAAGCGAGCGTCCGGACAGAGCTATTTACATGAGTATCCAGGCGATTGCAGACAAACCCGCATCCTCGGTCAATTAGGAGACATCGCTGCGGTCCGAAGAACAACTTGTACATCTCCACGGTGTCGTACCCATGAAGTGTTGGAGAATTCATGGTCGCCGGATTGAACTCCCATAACTTGGAGAGGGCCGGCGTTTGCGAGGCGAAGAGCGCTGATTAGCATGACTTGCATCACCACTACTAGATCGATCTCCCTCGCTTGGAGGTCTCGAATCCGGCCTGCAATAGGGGCACATCTTCTGCGGCCCCAATTGAGTCCTTGGTTGACCCATGACATCAACCGTCGTGGAGGTCCAGGCGGAATGAAAGGCGGCTTTGCTTCTTGCCCTTGGGCGGTGATATAGAACCACTCCTGCTGCCTGGCCGAGCTCCTCTTGGAAGGAGCCCTCGGGCCCGAGGGCATCGGCCCTCCTTATAGCCGCCCGCCCGCACTCTCCTTGATGCCCCGATTATCTTGGCTCCACATTGAAGGTCTTGACCCACAGGCGAAGTGGGGGGTGGCGGAGGAAGGCTTTGAGATGATAATGAATGCGGAAATATGGAGGATGGACTCGGGCCAAGTCGTGAAAATCCAGCCCATAGTAGAACATAGGCCCTCTCATGAAGGGTCCGTCAAAAGCCTAAACCCGGCGGAGGTGGGATCTGAGGCAGCGTACTCACCGGGCTCGGGAGTGGAGTGCGGCCTGCCCTTGGGTGGGCAACTGTGCAGATCTCGTAAGATAGGTACTTGGCCTCCGCGGCTTTAACCACGTCCTCCTCCGTGGCGGAGGAGGGTATCCTCGACCCTGAAGGTGGAGCGGATATTGTTAAAGGTCAGGCGCTCGAATCTGGGGCTCTGGGTGTTGGAACTTGGAGCAAGGATTCGATGGGAGATTGAAGAAAAGCGAGCCTTGGTCCTCTTATAAGAGGAAAATACCAGAGCCGTCTCGTGACCGTTAAGGATTCACCTTTGATAGAGGCGTGGCGGTAGCGCGGTTGGGTTACACGCCCGTATTGGCGAGAATCCGGAATAAGGGAACATGATCTGCTTCGACAAGGCGTGCCAAGAAGCGCTTGCTAAATGTCTTTGGTGGTATAATAAAAAATGATTCAAGTAAAGGCTTGGTAGTGGTGTGGCGTCATGCATAAAATCGCCAATGATTGAACTTGTGTACATTTATTCTCTCTACGGTGGAATGTGGAATTTATTTTGCGAGCGGACACTATCCGGGTGTTCATGATCTTCTGGATTGTTCAAAGGAGGAACCCGCCTTGCAATGCCGAACATTATCTTGCGCCAGACTTATCGTCATTGAAGCCTGGTTCGGGAGCTCTTGAGGAGTCTGGACTGGGGGTGTCTGGACAGCCGGACTATCATCGTCGCGGACTCCAAGACTCTGAAGATACAAGATTGAAGACTCCGTCCGTGTGGGATGGGACTTTCCTTGGCGTGGAAGGCAAGCTTGGCGTCTGGATATGTAGATCTCCTACCATTCTAACCGACTACTGTGTAACCCTAGCCCTCTCCGGTGTCTATATAAAGCGGGGGCTTTAGTCCGTAGGACACAACATACATTACAACAATCATACCATCGCTAGCTTCTAGGGTTTAGCCTCCTTGATCTTGTGGTAGATCCACTACCCATATGATCAATATTAATCAAGCGGGGCGTGGGTTTTACCTCCATCAAGAGGGCGAACACAGGTAAAACATCGTGTCCCTTGTCTCTGTTACCATCCGCCTAGGGCATAGTTCGGGACCCCCTACCGAGATCCGCGGTTTGACACGACACGAGGCGTGGGGTCATTAGTGCTTTATCGAGACAAGTGCCCAACTAGTTTTGTTATATTACATGGTTAGTAGAAACATCTTCGGGGAGAATAGTTCGTTAAGGGTTCCTTTCCACAGGGAGGCATGCCCTAAAGTGCATGTCGGGACTGCGAAAAAAGCGGAAAACAAGCTGGGGGCAGATAAATAAATAGGTAAAAAAATCATCTTTCAAGTCACCGACCGAATATTCCTTTAAAACGCTAGCTTTCGGCTTCACCGGTCTGAGGTACACATCGGTGACCAGCGATAACAATCACAGAGGTGCTCCTTTACCTCCTAGCCAGAACAATCGGGAACATATGGGTAACCACAGGGGCAGACAACGGCTTGGCCAAAACTTAAGTCATATCGATGCATATAATGGTGAATAAAAGGTACATGCGGAAGTTTGACACATGTGTTGGGCATGAAGCCCTATAAGTAAACTTACATTAAAAAGCCCCGAGTATAATGAGTGCGGGTAGCACATCAAGTGTGTGTGAACAATGCATAATCGGCCCTCGAGGCTTTATGAAAAAAAGTGGAAAAGAAAAAAAAAGAGATAAAGGCAAGCTGAAGTATAAAATGTGGGCGGGAAGGAGGCGAACTCTGAGTCGGTACTAAGCGTAGAATCTTGGAGGCGGGCTGCGTTCCATGGGTTCGGCTCGAGTCGGTTGTCCGTCGTTTATGAGCGGTATGCTCCGCCGGTCGGGACTTGGTTGATGATGAAGGGTGTCGGGACCCGACTCAATGCCACATCGATCTAGCATGTAACACCTCGGATCACTTTGCGGCCTCACTTGCGGTATCCCCACGGGTGTCGCCTTACCTTTGCAGGACCGTTTAGCGCCTTTTGGCTGCGTATATGATAGTGTCGCTAGCATCCATATGATAAAGGCCGGGCTGACATGGCTAGTCGTAAACCCAAAGTGGCGCAGACTTACAGAGACGAGGCATCCATGACCCGACATCGAGCGTGTCGGTCATCGGTGAATAAGTTCGGGCTGTAGCTTTGGGCTAGCGAGGACTCCGATAAGCCGAGAACATGGCGGGCTAAGGACTCCGGTACTCAGCGTGACATTTCCCCAAAAGGACATACGAGAGCGAAGAAGGACACATGCCGGCCAGCCTAAGTGTTAGGAGCGGTAGCAAGCTACCATGGCTCGATGGAAACACTAGGAGACATTTCAGTAAGATAAGGCTACTAAAGATAAACAACTAGATAGTCGGATCCACACATACCAAGCATTTCAATAACATACACACAATATGCTCGATATGTGCAAATACAACATGGCATCACAACATGACTCTATGACTCAAGTATTTATTCATTAGACTCAGGGCGAGATATTACAAACAGGGGTCTCATGACCCAACATTGAAACATACAAATCAAAGCACAAGCGGAAGCTAATATGTACAATCTGAGACATCTACAAATGAAAAGGCTTAGAAGCGACTATCTACGAGATCCTTAGGGCACAAGATCGTAGCTGAGGTAACAAGCTAAGCGTCGAAGTCCACGTGGAACTACTAGCGAGAATGAAGTCTCTCTGCAAAAAACATAAAATAGGCAAGCGTGAGTACAAATGTACCCGACAAGACTTACATCGAACTAACTACATATGCATCATTATCAACAAAGGGATGGTGGAGTTTGGCTGCGACAAGCCAGCTTTGACTCGGTGGCTATCTGAACTACATTTGCAAGTAACTCTTTTGAGGTGGCGTACACGAGTCCACATATTCACCATATCAATACACCACTATGGATCCGCTCCGTCTCTCTGACGAGCATGCATCCATAGCACTCACACTTATCTTGCGTATTTTAGAGTATCCACTTTCACTTGTCTATGAAGCTATCGCAAGCTGACCCGAAGTCCTTTACGCGGACATGGCTATTGAATAGATGATGTTAACCTGCGGGTGTACTTCTTCACGCTCTCACCACTTACGCCGTTTAGGCGACATGTACTCGGCAACCTTCAGCGGAAGCCCAGCGTGGGTGTCGACACGGCCTACCTAAACACTCAAGTCCCTAGTCCGGGTTTATCGCCTATTGGGTTCCATCCAGGAGAATCCGGCGAGTTTCGCTCACAGCCCCAAGCGATGTGGCGGGGTTCGAGACACCAAGCAGGCGCCGGTACACGTGCCACGTGCCTACCGCATCACAGCCCACCCCTACGGTCGGCGCTGCGCCCGGCCTCCAACATACTACAAACACGAAACTACTAGCAACTCACAGACGGAGGACAAGGGTGATTAAGAAGCGAGAGGGTCCATTGGTTTCGGGCCCAATGCGTGGTAGTAGCTGAATCATGGATCACAAACACGAACTCAGTTCTGAGGGCGTTGCAATGAGACAACCCACCATGTACTCCTACATGGCCTCTCACATACCTTTACCAAATCGTGTTCACACTTAGCTCACACCTGTAGGACATGTTCACGCACCTCTGATTCATCCTCGATGAATCAGACCCGACTCAACTCTAAGCGATAGCAGGCATGACAAACAAGCATGTATGAGTAGGCATGACAAGGCTCAAACAACTCCTACTCATGCTAGTGGGTTTCATCTATTCTTGTGGAATGACGAGGTCATGCAAAGGATAAAGGGGTTCACTACATAACAAATAGCAGATGAATCGTTGTTGTCCTAATGCGGTAAAGAGAGGCGAGGAGCAAGAGAGTGGGATTGTATCGGAATGAACAAGGGGTTTTGCTTGCCTGACACTTCTGAAGATATTATAGCTCTTCATCGGTGTCATCGAACTCATCGTCGAAACCACGTCTATCGAGAGGGGACAATTACCGGCAACAAAGAGGGACACAATCAATGCAATGCAAAAAATATGATGCATGATAATGTCATGGCAATATGCTGTTGATTGAGCTAATGCAACTACAACCAGTGGTTTCATCTTATTTGAATCAAAGATTCAAATATAAGCCTAACTATGAACTCATATAAGTGCATTATCATGTTTCATCTAAACAGCAAGGTTAGGTTGCTCTAACATGCATGAAACCAGTACAGATGGATAGGTTGGATTTTTCTGATCATTTTCATATATAATTTGTTTGATTTGGACCTACGGTTGATTTTATATGAATTTTAGAAGTTTGCATAATTTTACGGAATTTTACGTAAAAGAATAAATCGATAAATGATTCTTTACTTGTCGACTGACATCGATGTGGCGTCAGCAGGTCAACTGAACGGTCCAGGTCAAACGACCGGTGGGGTCCCACGTCAGCTGGCTAACTAACTAACCTAGTTTAATTAGCACTAACCTAGGTTAAACTAATTAAGTTTTAAACCTAAACTAGATTAATTGTCGAGGCGGGGCCCTTGAGTGATGGAGAGGGAGAGTCAAGCTGGCGGTGGGTCCAACCACGCCGGTCAAGAAGTCAGCTTCTGCGGTGTTTAGCGCTTGGCTTGAGGCAAACCAGCCAGCCTTGAGCGCCCACGGGGCTCGGTTTTGGGCAGCGGTTTGCGGCTCTGAGGCTGGGAGTCTCGCGCATCCGCGGAGGCAACAACTCGCGCGAGTGGACTAAATCGGCAATGGCGGCAATTTTTGTGGCAGGGAGTTACGTGCGAGCTAAAAGTCGAGCTCTAGCAAGCCTTAGCGATCACGAGTTAGCACCTACGAGCGTCTGCAGTCTGGCGAGGGCGTTGGGCGCATGCAGGACCAAATAGTCACCGGGCGTCATCGCCCGGCGAGCTTTGGCGCGCTGTCGGGTGAGAAGAAATGGCGGCTTCTGACGAGCTAGAGAAAGCGGAGAGGAAGGAAGATCGGGGAGCTCCGTAGAACACGAGAAGAGGTCGTGCGGCAGCGGAGGCAGGCTGAAGCGAAGGCGGCGAGCGATCTCGGGACGCCGAGGTTGAGGCGAGGCGTCTGAGGCACCATGGTGCGTCTCCGATTCGCGTGGGGCGTCGAGGAGGATGAGCCAGCCGGTTCTCTGGACATTCAGGTGGACTAGGGAGGGCGGTGGCCATGGCTACGATGAGCAGCGTGACGAACTCAGTTCGATGAGGAGGAGAGAGAGCGAAGGAGGAGAGGTGCGAGTGAGGGAGAGGAGGCGAGGGACACGAGGGGCATCGTCGTGGCGTCGCTAGAAGTAGGGAAGAGCCGGGCTGGCGGGGAGGGAGGAGGTGGCCGCGCCAGGCAGGCGGCGCCTCAAATCCTTGGCGAGGAAGGCAGAGCAGGGAGGAGGCGGTGGTGGGCTGGGCCGGATTTGTGGGGGTGGGCAGTGGGTGGCGCCAGTCAAGTGCTCAGTGGGTCCTCTCTCTCTCTGGTTTTCTATTTACTAATGTTTTCTATTTTTACGCAAATGGGTTTTGATTTGATTTAAAACATCAAATCATTTTTTAACTACATGTAAATTGTATGTGAGCTCAGGAACTAGTCCAAGGTCACAGGCAACTTACAAAAATATTTGAACTTTATTTCTTATATAACAGAAATAAATTCAACTCAAATATGTCATTGGTTTAAGTCAAAAGCCCAAAATAAATATTTATATGATTCCAAAAATATTGGTTTGAATTTTACCTCATGCCAATATTTTTACAGAATAGCATGAACATTTTCTTGGACCCATTTGATGAGATTTAAATGTTGGTTATTTTTAGAGGTTTTCTGAGGCTTTTGAAAAATTCCTCAATTCAAGTTTCATTTGAATTTAAACATGATGCTCACATGGAAGCTAGCATAGGTCAGGCCAGAACTAGGGATGTGACAACTCACCCCCACTAAACAAGAATCTCGTCCCGAGATTCAAGCGTGAAATAAGATGAAAGGGGCGCAACTAACACAATCTTCATGTTCGAGTTGCATTTCAAATGAGCGTTGATTCGATCACCATCATTGTCTCGATGTCTTGCTCCGGGAACTCCTACCAACATGACAACGAGAGGAAAAGAAACTCTAGAAGGATCGATCTTCTTGAAGATCAAACAACTTAGGATCAACTCATGGGGTGAGTCATAAAAATATCTCTCGGTGAGACACGAAGCACGCATCTAGAAGGTGGAGTGGAATGAGCGGCGGAAGTTCACTAGGTGAAAACAATTTCACACTTAAGAAGGTTGTGAATAGTTGTCAGCGTGGCGAGGAGTTGAGTTGCCATGATACCATAACGGAACATCATGGAGGAGGGTTATTAGTGAAATATTCCCTTAAGTGGCAAAAAAATTACCTTTGATTAGGAGATCATGAAACTCTTTATACCAGCCTAAGGCAATTCTCGGCGATCGTTAGGAGGGTCGGTAGAATGGCATGCCGGATAAGAATGGATGATGTGGATTACCTTGTTGTAAACAACACAAGGGATGATTTTAATGCTGGGAAAAGCTCAGCGGTGAGAGTGATTCCACTATTGGAGTGGTTATAGCATAACAAGAAAGACTAGGAGCAATTCAATTAGTGTTGGTGATAATAAATAGTGCTTGTCGTGCTCTCAAGAACTTGAGCATTTCCATATTCATCAAGGTTTTACCAACATCCGTGTCAAGGTCTTGACAACACAACATACTACCATGATGAATAGCGATGGGCGATCACGGATGAAAGGAAGATAACACTTTCTTAGATTTCACCTTGCGAGGCCAAGGGGATGAAATCAGACGATCGACAAGAGAGACATTTAGCACTCTGCTCCTAATGTTCTCCTTGATGTACTAGCGTATCCCATTCATTGAAATGAGTGCGGTATCTAGAACATCAAGTAAAGGTCGGACTTGAGCACAAAAATCCATAAGAGAGCACTAGGGAGTAAATCCTCTGAAATCCTCATGGGAAGGTGGCCAACTTTCTCCATCAAGATACTACAATAATAGGTCTTCCGGCTGGGTGTGTTGTACGATATCCATTTTACGGTTATCGAGACCAATATTATAGTTCTTGGAAATGTCCCAACCATCATCTCTGCACGAGATTGAGATCTGGTTGGTGTCGAGAATATTCAGATTCATCAAGTCTAGAAAGATGAATGAAAGTTTGCAACACAAATCGGCGAAGACTGGCGTTGCGAGATTCTCGGGAAATGGACTACGGTAGTAAGCTCCAAAACATGAGCTGGTTTTGCTACAAATCGTGAACCGTTGTCCCAGACAGACATGGCCACATAGTAGTCTTATAATAAAACACTACCGAGTTCAGGTGGGAATCATTATCGAGGATATCAAAGTCCTTGCATAAGTCTTGCTCTTAAGAAGGAGCTTCTTCTCCTTGAACAAGTCAATCAGTGGCTTGGTGTGCTAGGAACACATATAGAATGGGCTGACCAACCTATCAAACCATAGAGTACTAGCGCTGGCGTGACTAACTTGGGGCGACTCGGAGGAAGCAAAAACTAACTTTCTCGAACCCGGCGGCAACTTGCATCAAATGCCGTGAGTTAGAGAAAGTCACTTCTTTCATCGAACATATGCTTCATGATCTATCATGAAGAAATGCTTCAAAAGTTTCCAATACTATCTTGATGTTCAACAAGATTATGGAGAAGATAAGGATGTTGTCGATGGGCTCAACAACAATTCATCGATTCCTATGGAGAAGGAATTCCATAATTATGTGAACAAGGTGATAATCTTGGTCGGAACCAAAAGATATAATGTGTATGCTTGAGGAAAATCACGGGTAAGACAACATTACGAACATCGTTGGTTCGACTTGATTTGAGATAGCCCATACTCAAATCAAAGTTTTATAAGACAATAAGCTCCAACAAGCTGGTCACGAGGATCAATCGATGAAGATATCATCTTTCTTCAACACACATACAAGATATCCCTTATCATGAACTAAGTCGAGGCAAGCTTTCATCTTCCGGCTCTCCAAGTTGTTGTTTAGCTTGACCAACTAGCTCGGGGTATCCCACCTGATTCTTGGAGAAGGGTGGTTTACAAGAAACCATCTTGATCACGAACTCAACATAGCGGTCAGTTACAACTTGGTAATACTAGGAGAGGATATTCGGAAAATGTCGGGACCCGACTCAATGTCACATCGATCTAGCTTGTAACACCTCATATCACTTTGCGGCCTCCATGCAGTATTCCACATTGTCGCCTTACCTTTGCCGGGACCGTTTAGCCTTTTTGGCTGCGTATATGATAGTGTCGCTAGCATCCATATGATAAGGAGCCGGGTGACACAACTAATCGTAAACCCAAAGTGGCACAGACTTAAGGGACGAGGCATCCATGACCCGACATCGAGCATGTCGGTCATCGTGAGTGAGTTCGGGCTGTAGCACTAGGCTAGCGGGACTCCGGTAAGCCGGGCTGTGGCGGGCTAACGGGACTCCGTTACTCAGCGTGACATTTCCCGAAGGAGACGGACCACGAGAGCGAAGAAGGACACATGCCGGCCAGCCTAAGTGTTCGGACAGTAGCAAGCTACCATGGCTCGGTGGAAACACTAGGAGACATTTCCCGTAAGAGAGGCTACTAAGGAAAAACAACTAGATAGTCGGATCCACACATACCAAGCATTTCAATAACATACACACAATATGCTCGATATGTGCAAATACAACATGGCATCACAACACGACTCTCGACTCAAGTATTTATTCATTAGGCTCAGGGCGAGATATTACTGACATAGGTCTCATGACCCAACATTGAGCATACAAATCAAAGCACAAGTGGAAGCTAATATGTGAAGTACGAGACATCTATAAATGAAAAAAGGCTTAGAAGCACGACTATCTACTAGATCTGCCGAGGGCACAAGATCGTGGCTGAGGTATCAAGCTAAGCGTCGAAGTCCACGTGGAACTACTAGTGAGGCCAAGTCTCTCTGCAAAAACATAAAATAGGCAAGCGTGAGTACAAATGTACCCCAAGACTTACATCGAACTATCTACATATGCATCATTATCAACAAAGGGATGGTGGAGTTTAACGGACAAGCCAGCTTTGACTCGGTGGCTATCCTAAACTCATTGCAAGTAACTCTTTTGAGGTGGCGCTGCGAGTCCACATATTCACCATATCAATACACCACTATGGATCCGCTCCGTCTCCCTCGAGAGCAGCCATCCATAGCACTCACGCTTATCTTGCGTATTTTAGAGTATCCACTTTCACTTGTCTATGAACTGTCAGGCAACCCGAAGTCTGTCCATCTTTGCGGACCGGCTATTGAATAGATTATGTTAACCTGCGGGGTGTACTTCTTCTGCGCTCTCACCACTTATGCCGTTTACGACATGTACTCGGCAACCTTCAAGTGGAAGCCCAGCGTGGGTGTCGGCCCGACCTACCTAAACACTCAGTCCCTAGTCCAGGTTTATCGCCTATTGGGTTCCATCCATGAGGGATCCGGCGAAGTTAGCTCACAGACCCCCAAGCGATGTGAGCAGGGTTCCCAAGACACCAAGCATGTGCGCTGGTACACGTGCCGTGCCTGCCGCATCACATCCACCCACCCCTACGGTGCCAGCGCGCCTGACCTCCGACATACTACAAACACGAAACTACTTGCAACTCACAGACGAGAGGACAAGGGTGATTAAGAAGCGAGAGGTCCATTGGTTTGGGCCCAATGCGTGGTAATAAGCTGTATCATGGATCACAAACACGAGAACTCAGTTCACGAGGGCGGCTGCAATGAGACAACCCACCATGTATCCTACATGGCCTCTCACGCTACCTTTACCAAATCGTGTTCACACTTAGCTCACCTACATGGGACATGTTCACACACCTCGATTCATCCTCGATGAATCGGACCGACTCAACTCTAAGCGATAGCGAGCATGACAAACAAGCATGTATGAGTAGGCACTGAGGCTCAAACAACTCCTACTCATGCTAGTGGGTTTCATCTATTCTTGTGGAATGACAGGTCATGCAAAGGATAAAGGGTTCAGCTACATGCAGCAAGTAACAGTTGAATCGTTGTTGTCCTAATGCGGTAAAGAAGCAGGGGCGAGAGAGTGGGATTATGTCGGAATGAACAAGGGGTTTTGCTTGCACAGCACTTACGAAGATATTATAGTTCTTCATGGTGTCATCGATCTCATCGTCGAAACCACGTCTATCGAGAGGACAATTACCGGCGGCAAACAAAGAGAACACAATCAATGCAATGCAACAAATATGATGCATGATAATGTCATGGCAATATGCTGTTGATTGAGCTAATGCAACTAGCAACCATATTAAATGAAGTTGGTTTGAATCAGGATTCAAATTCAAACTCCATAAGTGGATATTTAAATGCCATTATATGATTTGTGCTAAACAGCAGCTATAAGTTGTTCTAACATGCATGAAAATGGTACAGATGGATAGATTGGATTTTTCGATAATTTTTCATATATAAATTATTTCAATCGAGCTACGGTTGAATTTCTATGAATTTTTGAAGTTTAAATCATTTTACGGAATTTCTGATTTATTTTAATTCCATAAAATAGTTAATTGCGTCGACTTCTGCGTCATCTTGCGTCAACGAGTGGCCCAACATCGACCAGGTCAAACAGCTGGGACCCACTAGTCGATGGTTTTGTCTGCGGTTTTGTGACTACGGAAAGCTGGGAGTCTAAGCGCATCAATGGAAGCTGACGGCTCGCGCGAGTGGACTAAATCGGCAATGGCGGCAACTTTTGCGGCGGGAGTTCGTCGCGGCTTCGAGGTCAGGAGCTACAATGGCCTTAGCGATCTGGTTACACCCTAGCAGCGTCTGTGGTCTGGCGAGATGTTGGGCGCATGCGGGACCAAATGGTCACGGGCGTCATCGCCGACAAGCTTTGGCGGGTATTTGTCGAGTGAGAAGCCGGCTATCGGCTTCTGACTAGCTAGAAAAGCGGAGAGGGAAGGAAGATCGGGGAGTCACGTAGAACACGGAGAGGGTCGTGCGGCTTGGCGGAGCCGGGCCGAGCGAGCGCGAAAATCTCGATCTCGGCCCGAGGTTGAAAACGAGGCGTCTGAGCTTGTGGTGCGTCTCCGATTCGCGTGTGGCGTCGAGGAGGATGGGGCGAGGCGGTTCTCTGGACATGCTGCGTGGACTAGGGAGGCCGGTGGCCATGGCTACAGATGAGCAGCTGTGAGCTCCGTTCGATCATGAAGGAGAAGAGAGAGAGGGATAGGAGCTCGGGGAGAGGCAGGGAGTGAGGGAGAGGCGAGGGACAGGCGTCTCGTGGCGTCGCTAGAGGCAGGAGGCGGGGAGGTGGCCCGGGCGGCCTTGGCGTGTGCGGCCGCCTCGCCTCTTGGCAGGAGGTTGAAAGGCGACCGCCATGCAGTGGGCTGGGCCTCGGCCTCTGATCTGGGCCGGTGGGCTGCGCAGTGGCCTTGGTGAAAGCTTCTGCTCTTTTAATTTCCTTCTGTTTTGTTTATTTTACTTCCTTTTGCCACTTTGTTTCTAAATAAAACAAATTCAAGATCGGTGACAAAATTCCCTGAACATTTTATTTAGCACAATGGAGTTATACCAAAGCACATAAAATTGTTTGATTATTTGAACATATATTCAGTATATATTTGAATATAAATTCAAATTCAAAATAGTATTGATTTAAATTCAAAGTCAAAAATAATTCCTTCAAAATGTTCCTAAATTTTGGTTTGATATATAGCTCTTGCCAAAATTCTCAAACATTGCAAAAGGACATCTTGGTTCTTCAAAGAATGAGATTTCTAGGGTTCTTTGCCTACTTTTAATTAAGTTTTGAGGCTTTCAAAATTCCTCAATTCAAGTTTAGAAATCTAGACATGATGCATGGGTGGCAAAGCCACTATTTACAAACATTATTCTAGGGCTGTGACAACTCACCCCCACTAAACAAGAATCTCGTCCGAGATTCAAGGCGTGAGTAAGAAGACAAAGGGGACACAAACTAATATGAACTCCAAGATCAAGCTGTCTTCTCGAGGTGTTGATCTGTTGACTCAAAACAATCTTAGCGTCTTTGCTTGTGAGGTCTTCATCCAACACAATGGCGGACGAAGGAGACTCTCTGACGATCTCCTCGAAGATCGAGTATTCAAGATCAACTCATGGAGTGAGAGATAGAACATCTCTCGAGCTGAGATACAAAGCATTCATCCAAAAGGATGGAGTGGAGCAGATGTTGTCCGTTCACTAGGTAGACAACAATTCCATACCTAAGAGGGTGGTGGGCGGTTGTCAGCGTGGCGAAGATTTGAGTTGCCATGATACCATGTTGAGACACTTGAGGAAGGTGACTCGTAGAAATATCCTTAAGTGGCAAAAAGAATTACCTTTGATTCAAAGATCATTGAAACTCTTTATACCAGCCTAAGGCAATTCTCGGCGATCGTTTAGAGGGTTGGTAGAATGGCATATCGGATTAGAATGGATGATGTGGATTACCTTGTTGAAAACAACACAAGCGATGATTTTAGAAGCTGGGGAAAAGCTCAGCGGTAGAGTGAGTCCACTGTTGAAAGGGTTATAGCATAAGAGAAGCGAGAGCACTATGCGATTAGTGCCGACAATAAAACCTAGAGCTTCTTGCGTGCTCTCAAGAACTTGAGCATTTCCATATTCATCAAGGTTTTACCAATATCCGTGTCAAGGATCCTGGCAACACAACATACTACCATGATGAATTGTGATGGGCGATGCAAATACAAAGGAAGATAACACTTTCTCGATTTCACCTTAGCGAGGCCAAGGGACAAAACACGGAGGATTGACGAGAGACATTTAGCACTCCGCTTCTAATGTTCTCCTTGATGTGCTAGCATACCCCATTCATTGATATGGTTTGATATCTAGAACATCAAGTAACAGGTCGGACTTCGGAAGCACAAAAATCATAAGGCACAACTAGGGAGTAAATCCTACGAAGTCCTTATGGGGAGGTGGCCAACTTTCTCAATCAAGATACTACAATAACAGGTCTTTCGGCGGGGTGTGTTGGCCATGACATCCACTTTACCGATTATCGCGATACCAATATTATAGTTCTTGGGAAATGTTCCAACCATCATATCCGCCTAAGATTCAGATCTGGTTGGTGTCAGAATAATCTAGACTCATCGAGTCTAGAAAGAAAAATGAAAGTTTACAACACAAACCGACGAGATGATGTTGCGTGATTCTCGGGAAATGAACTACGATAGCAAGCTCCAAAACATGAGCTGGTTCTGCTACAAGCATGTGAACACGTTGTCCCAGACAAGCATGATCACATAGTAGTCTTATAATAAAACACTAGTGAGTTCAGGAGGGAAACCATCATCGAGGATATCGAAGTCCTTGCATAAGTCTTGCTCTTAAGAAGGAACTTCTTCTCCTTGAACAAATCAATCAGTGGCTTGGTGTGCTACAGAATACATATGGAGTGGAGGTAATCAATCTACCAAACCATAGAATACTTTGCACATGTGTGACTAACTTGGGAGGATTCCAAGGAAGCAACATTGACTTTACTCGAATTCACAGTGACAACTTACACCAAATGCTGGTGAATTAGAGGAAGTCACTTCTTTCATCGAACATATACTTCATGAGCAGACATGAAGTTAATGCTTATAAAGTTTCCAACACTAGCAATGTTTAACAAAATCATGGAGGAGATAAGGGTGTTGTTGATGGGCTCAACAACAATTCATCCAATTCCCATGGAGATGGAATTCCATAACTATGTGAACAAGGTGATAGTATTAGTCACCCAAAAGACATAATGGTGTATGCTCGAGGAAAATCCACGAGTAAGACAACATTACGAACATCGTTAGTTCGATTTGACTTGCGATAGCCCATACTCAAATCAAAGTTTTGACAAGGCAATAGATCCAACAATTGATCACGAGGACCAATCGATGGAGATATCATCTTTCTTCATCACACACACACGAGAAGATATCCCTTAACATGAACCAAGTCAGACAAGCTTTATCTTCCAACTCTCCAGGTTGTTGTCTAGCTCAACCAACTAGCTCAGGGATATCCAACACAGATTCTTGGAGAAGGGGTGATTTATAAGAAAACCAACTTGATCACGAACTCAACATAGCGGTCAGGTGACATCCTGGTAATACTTCCGAGAAGTTATACAGAAAATCACGAACCACCATATGTTACTAAGCTCGAGAACAATCTTGCTTTTCAGGGCAAGACGATATGATCAATAGAGTGAAGATTTGAAATAGACCTAACTCATTGATAGAGAGTGCACCGGGAAAATGGACTAGGTAGCACGATCAATCTTAGGGTGATGGTTCAACAACCAACGAAGAGTGAAAGTATTGTCCTTTAACTACTAAGCAGCGAGTTGCTAGCGATGTGATTTCACACACCACAATTCACTTGTCGGCATTCGGTTACAATAACACGAGATCGAGGAATGAATAATGGTGGCGAGAAGTATCACTCGTCAAGAATTCACAAGAGTGGTGCAATTCTCATGAAAATCCTAACATAAAGCGGTAATACTTGAGGTAGAAACGGAACAAAAGCTGGGTTGGCATTTTGATCTGCGATACAACTACTTTGACCCAATCCGGATATGGATGAAGTCTTTGGGTTTGTTTCTCCTAGTCATTCGAATAGAATGGCTCGATGGACCACAAGAGTGATAGGCATCGATAAGCGAATGCACGCATACTCTTGACTATCAATTGATAGGCGAAGTCAGAATATAAGTAAGAGGGACAACTCAAAGGAACATATGATTTTACGAGTTGTGGATGCATAGATTAGTATGTCGACCAAGTTCAACAAATTTCTTCGGATAATCCATGCGAGAAAGGTAGAAGCTGGCGAGTCACGATATAGCAAGGAGAACTCATCGAGAGCACTCGTTGTGATCCTTTGATCCAACAAACTTACGCCATAAAAGGTTCACGGTATTTGGAAGAAGGAAATACCACGGACCTCGAGGACTATCGTGGGTTACTAATAACCTAAAGGAACTAGCAACACTATCAACACGAGGTAAGTGGGTGAATCTTGGGTCAAGAACCGAGTAGAATACCAACTAACTAAATTGCATCACGGATGCTTTCGTGAATGAAGGCGGAGTCATCATAATGGAACACAAAACATTGCTAGATTACTAGGTGACTCCCTAAAACACCTAGGGTCATAATAATAATTCCAACATATATGTCAAGGCAATAAATTACCTCAGCTCCTGGGTTAGTGTGCTTATTACGACCATAAAGGACATCGAGGAGCGGGAGAAGGATTTTGCAAATGCTTGGACTATTTAGGAACACAGGATGACTCGGACATAGCATACGGCTGTAAATGCTCAAAAAGTTTGGAGACATGCTACAAAATGGTGGCATAGCCACTCCGAAGCACAATATCAAGGTTTGAGATCAGCGATTATGAACATACGAGAGTAGTAAAACTGAGCAAAATGAGATTTGAAACTAACAATTGCATAAGTCTATGGATTAGTAACACGTCATCCTAATAGAAAGATGAGAAGGCCTAGTTCTTAATCCCGTAGAAGAGAAGAGGATGATTTCGGATCGAAGGCCATGAGGTATAAAGTAAAAAGAGCCTTACGTTCCCATCCACAATCAATTCCCTACATAACTAAAGCATTCTAGACTGACTTGACCGGTTGGCTTGGTAATCCTAAAAGCGAGTCAAGCTCACGAAACCAAAGCTGTCGGGATCCCGACTCAATGTCACATCGATCTAGCATGTAACACCTCATATCACTTTGCGGCCTCACGCCACGGTATTCCCAGGTGTCGCCTTACCTTTGCGGGACCGTTTTAGCCTTTTGGCACCGTATATGATAGTGTCGCTAGCATCCATATGATAAGGCCGGGCTGACATGGCTAATCGTAAACCCAAAGTGGCCACAGACTTACGAGACGGGCATCCATGACCCGACATCGAGCGTGTCGGTCGTCATGAGTGAAGTTAAATTTGTAGCACTAGGCTAGCAGGACTCGGTAAACCGGGCTGTGGCAGGCTAACAGGACTCCGGTACTCAGCGCGTGACATTTCCCGAAGGAACGAGACACGAGGAAGAAGAAGGACACATGCGGCCAGCCTAAGTGTTAGGAGCGGTAGCAAGCTACCATGGCTCGGTGGAAACACTAGGAGACATTTCCCGGTAGAGAGGCTACTAAGGAAAAACAACTAGATAGTCGGATCCCACACATACCAAGCATTTCAATAACATACACACAATATGCCGATATGTGCAAATACAACATGGCATCACAACATGACTCTCGACTCAAGTATTTATTCATTAGGCTCAGAGGCGAGATATTCAAACATAGGTCTCATGACCCAACATTGAGCATACAAATCGAAGCACAAGCGGAAGCTAATATGTGCGAATGCAGAGACATCTATAAATAAAAACTTAGAAGCACGACTATCTACTAGATCTGCCAGGGCACAAGATGCGTAGCTGAGGTATCAAGCTAAGCGTCGAAGTCCACGTGGAACTACTAGTGAGGCTGAAGTCTCTGCAAAAAACATAAAATAGGCAAGCGTGAGTACAAATGTACTTGACAAGACTTACAGAACTATCTACATATGCATCATTATCAACAAAGGGATGGTGGAGTTTAACAGCGACAAGCCAGCTTTGACTCGGTGGCTATCCTAAACTACATTGCAAGTAACTCTTTTGAGGTGGGCGCTGAGTCCACATATTCACCATATCAATACACCACTATGGATCCGCTCCGTCTCCCTACGAGCGCATCCATAGCACTCACGCTTATCTTGCGTATTTTAGAGTATCCACTTTCACTTGTCTATGAACTATGCGAAGGACAACCGAAGTCCTTTACCGCGGACACGGCTATTGAATAGATGATGTTAACCTGCGGGGTGTACTTCTTCACCTGCTCTCACCACTTACTGCCGTTTACGACATGTACTCGGCAACCTTCAGCGGAAGCCCAGCGTGGGTGTCGTCCAGCCTACCTAAACACTCAGTCCCTAGTCGGGTTTATCGCCTATTGGGTTCCATCCATGAGAGATCGGCAAGTTCGCTCACAGCCCCAAGCGATGTGGCGGGGTTCTGAGACAAGCAGGCGCCCGGTACACGTGCCACGTGCCTACGCATCACAGCCCACCCCTACGGTCAGCCTGCGCCTGACCTCCGCACACTACAAACACGAAACTACTTGCAACTCTGGACGAGGAGGACAAGGGTGATTAAAATAGAGGGTCCATTGGTTTGGGGCCCAATGCGTGGTAATAGCTGTATCATGGATCACAAACACAGAACTTAGTTCACGAGGGGGCAGCAATGAGACAACCCACCATGTACTCCTACATGGCCTCTCACACTACCTTTACCAAATCGTGTTCACACTTAGCTCACACAGTGGGACATGTTCACACACTCGATTCATCCTCGATGAATCGGACCGACTCAACTCTAAGCGTGCGGGCATGACAAACAAGCATGTATGAGTAGGCACAGCGGGCTCAAACAACTCCTACTCATGCTAGTGGGTTTCATCTATTCTTGTGGAATGACGAGTCATGCAAAGGATAAGGGGTTCGACTACTGCACAAATATGATTGAATCGTTGTTGTCTGTCTAATGCGATAAAAGAGAAGCGAGGAGGCGAAGAGTGGGATTGATCCCGGAATGAACAAGGGGTTTTGCTTGCACAGCAACGAAGATATTATAGTTCTTCATCGGTGTCATCGATCGATCATCGTCGAAACCACGTCTATCGAGAGGGACAATTCCGAAGCAAACAAAGAGGAACACAATCAATGCAATGCAACAAATATGATGCATGATAATGTCATGGCAATATCTCTGTTGATTGAGCTAATGCAACTAACAACCATATTAAATGAAGTTGGTTTGAATCCGATTCAAATTCAAACTCCATAAGTGGATATTTAAATGCCATTATATGATTTGTGCTAAACAGCAGCTATAAGTTGTTCTAACATGCATGAAAATGGTACAGATGGATAGATTGGATTTTTCGATATAAATTACATCGGGGTTGAATTGACCCAACATTGAGCATATAAATTATTTCACAAGCGAAGCTAATATTATTTCAGACATTTGAAGTTTAAATCGGCTTAAAATTTCGATTTATTTTAATTCGAGAATCAATAGTCCACGTGGTTAATGAGGCGTCGACAATAAAATGCGTCATGCTTCGTATCCTAAACTACATTTGCAAGTAACTCTTTTGAGGTGGTTACGAGTCCACAGATTCACCATATCAATACACACATGGATCCGCTCGGCATAACCAGGTCTATAACTGTCGAGCCAGTCCTTTACATGAGGACACGGCTAAATAGATGATGTTAACCTGCGCGGTGTGGGACCCACATCATGAGAATCCGGGAAGTTGCTCCAGCCCCAAGCGATGTGACGGGGTTCCCAGACACCAAGCAGGCGCGGTACACGTGCCACGGCTACGGTCCATGCGGCCTCGACTAATGCGCTAAGAAGCAGAGGTCCATTGGTTTGACAATGGTCAATGCTGTATCATCCTAAACCCACTAGGTAATGGCCTCTCACTAGTTCACACACTTAGCTCACACTACAGTAGGACATGTTCACACCTCGATTCATCCTCGATGAATCGGACCCCCACATGTCAGAGCATGACAAACCGAGGGGAGAGGTCAAACCACAGTCAGCCAGTGATGCCTCTAACTGCTGTGGCTGACTCGTCATGCAAGGATACGTGGCGACTCAGCATGACAGCAGTTGAAGCTCGGAAATCGCCCAGGCGAGGCTCGGTTTTGGGCAAGCGGTTTGCACAGCACGGATATTAAGGCTGGAGTCTCGCGCATCCAGCGGAGAGACAATTCAGCTCGCACAATCAATGAGTGGACTAAATCGGCGGCGGCACTGTTGATTGCGCTAACAACCATATTAAATGGAGTTCGTGCGAGCAGTTCGAGGTCGAGCTCATATGCGGCCTTAGCGTCTGAGGTTAACACCTATAAGCGTCTCTGCATGAATGCGGCGAGGATGTTGGGCGCATGCACGGGACCAATTGGTCACGGGCGTCATCATTCGAAGCAAGCTTTGGCGGCTAAATGTATACTGTCGAGTGAGAAGGCGGCGGCTCTCGACGGGCTAGAGAAAATGGAGAGGGAAGGAAGATCGGGGAGCTCACGTAGAACACGAGGAGAGGTAAATGGCGGCTTGGCGAGGCCGGGCTGGCGAGCGCAATTCTGGAAGTAAGTCTCGCGATCTCGGACGCCCGAGTTGAAGACGCTTTGCGGCGGCGAGGCGTCTGAGCTCACTTGTGGTGCGTCTCGAGTTAGCACCTCCCGGCGTGTGGCGTCGAGGAGGATGCGCATGCGAGCAGTGGCGGTTCTCGGCTGGACATCTTGGGTGGACTAGGGAGGGCGGTGGCCATGGCTCTGATGAGCAGCGGCGTAGCTCCGTTCGGTCGCGGAAGGAGATCTCGGGCTTAGCGAAGGCGAGGGATAAGGAGCTCGGGAGAGAGGCGGAGAGGGAGGAGAGGGCGAGGGACAGGCGTCTCGTGGCGTCGCTAGAGGGAGGCGGCGGAGGAGAGGCGGGAGGTGGCCGGCGGCCTTGTGTGTGACACGCCTCTGCCCTCTTGGCGAGGAGGTTGAAGCGGCAACCGCTGCATACAGTGGGCTGGGCCTCAACTTCTGATCTTTGGGCCAATTTGGCTGCTGCCAGTGGCCTTAGATAAGCTTACACTCTTTTTAATTTCATACATTTTGTTTAATTTACTTCCTTTTGCCCTTGTTTCTAAATAAAACAAATTCAAGATCGGTGACAAAATTCCCTGAACATTTTATTTAGCACAATGGAGTTATACCAAAGCACATAAAATTGTTTCAGTTATTTGAACATATATTCAGTATATATTTGAATATAAATTCAAATTCAAAATAGTATTGATTTAAATTCAAAGTCCAAAATAATTCCTTCAAAATGTTCCTAAATTTTGGTTTGATATATAGCTCTTGCCAAAATTCTCAAACATTGCAAAAGGACATCTTGGAACAAAGAATGAGATTTCTAGGGTTCTTTGCCCTACTTTTAATTATGTTTTTGAGGCTTTCAAAATTCCTCAATTCAAGTTTAAAATCTAGACATGATGCATGGGTGGCAAAAGCCACTATTTACAAACATTATTCTAGGGATGACGGAAAATCACGAACCAGATATATGTTACTAAGCTCGAGAACAACCTTGCCAGGGGCAAGATGATTTGATCAAAAAGCGAGGATTGACACAATCCTAACTCATTGATCATGAGTGCACCAAAAATAAGGAGTAGGTAGCACAATCTATCTTAGAATGATGATTCACGAACCAACCTAAGAATGAAATATGTTAGCGCTAAGCTGAGGTTGCTAGGAGTATTGATTTCACAATCCCATTCCATTGTTGGTTATTCGGTTACAATAACCGAGGGGACGAGGAATGAAAAATGATGGCAAGAAGTATTTGTATCAAGAATTCATAGGATGATGTGCAATTCCCGACATTCTTGATATAAAGATAAATACTCCAAGGTAGCGAGGAGCAAAAGCTAGATTAGCAATTTGATCTAACTACTTTGACCCAATCCTAGAAATGGACAAAAAGTTTGTTTCTCCTAGTCATTACAGGTAGAATAAACTGGCGGACCCAAGTAAAAGGCATCGATGAACACGAATGCGATTACTCGACTATCAATCGATGAAGCGAAGGTCTATACAACTAAAGAGGAATGACCCAAAAGAACATATGAAGTTGTGGATGCATGGACTAGCATGTTGAGCAGTTCAACATTTTCTTCTGGACAACCCATGCTGAAAAGGAAGGGCCGGCAGATTCACAATATAGAATGGAGAACTCATCAAGAGCACTGGTTGTGATCTTCCGGTTCAACGAGGAACTTCTACTATAAACAGACTCATGGTACTTGGAAGAGCGGTATACCAAAGACCTCGGGGACTAATGCAAAGGTTACTAATAACCTAAGGGGAGCTAGCAATTACTATCAACATGAAGTAAGTAGGGTGAATCGGGTTCAAAAACCCGAAGGCCATGAGGTATAAGGAGTAAAAGAGCCTTACGTTCCAGCCCACAATCAATTCCCTTACATAACTAAAGCATTTCTAGACACAACTTCGACCAGTTTGGCTTGGTAATCCTACAGGCAGTCAAGCTCTGATACCAAAGCTGTCAGGACCCCAACTCAATGCCACATCGATCTAGCATGTAACACCTCATATCACTTTGCGGCCTCATGTACGGTATCCCCACGGGTGTCGCCTTACCTTTGCCCGGGACCGTTTGCGCCTTTTGGCACACGTATATGATAGTGTGGCTAGCATCCATATGATAAGGAGCCCGGGCTGACATGGCTAGTCGTAAACCCAAAGTGGCACAGACTTACTGAGGACAGCATCCATGACCCAAAGATCGAACGTGTCGGTCATCAGCGAATAAGTTTCGGCTGTAGCTTTGGGCTAGCAGACTCGATAAACCGGGCTGTGGCGGGCTAACAGGACTCCGGTACTCAACGCGTGACATTTCCCCAAAGGGGAACCACAGAACGAAGAAGGACACATGCCGCCAGCCTAAGTGTTAGGGAGCGATAGCAAGCTACCATGGCTCGGTGGAAACACTAGGAGACATTTCCGTAAGATAAGGCTACTAAAGATAAACAACTAGATAGTCAGATCCCACACATACCAAGCATTTCAATAACATACACACAATATGCTCGATATGTGCAAATACAACATGGCATCACAACATGACTCTATGACTCAAGTATTTATTCATTAGACTCAGGAGGCGAGATATTACAAACAGGGTCTCATGACCCAACATTGAGCATACAAATCAAAGCACAAGCGGAAGCTAATATGTCCGAGTACGACATCTACAAATGAAAAGGCTTAGAAGCTCGACTATCTACGAGATCTGCCGAGGGCACAAGATCGTAGCTGAGGTAACAAGCTAAATGTCAAGTCCACGTGGAACTACTAGCGAGACTGAAGTCTCTCTGCAAAAACATAAAATAGGAAGCGTGAGTACAAATGTACCCAGAAGACTTACATCGTAACTAACTACATATGCATCATTATCAACAAAGGGATGGTGGAGTTTGATTTGCGATAAGCCAGCTTTGACTCGGTGGCTATCCTGAACTACAACTGCAAGTAACTCTTTTGAGGTGGCGTACACGAGTCCACATATTCACCATATCAATACACCACTATGGATCCGCTCCTGTCTCTCTACGAGAACGCCATCCATAGCACTCACACTTATCTTGCGTATTTAAGAGTATCCACTTTCACTTGTCTATGAACTGTACAGGCAACCCAGAAGTCCTTTACCGCGGACTCGGCTATTCGAATAGATGATGTTAACCTGCAGGGTGTACTTCTTCACACGCTCTCACCACTTACCGCCGTTTACACGACATGTACTCGGCAACCTTCAAGCGGAAGCCCAGCGTGGGTGTCGGCCACGGCCTACCTAAACACTTAAGTCCCTAGTCGGGTTTATCGCCTATTCGGTTCCATCCATGAGGAGATCCGCGAAGTTTCGCCACAGCCCCAAGCGATGTGAGCAAGGTTCCCGAGACACCAAGCAGCGCCGGTACACCGTGCCACGTGCCTCTTGCATCACAGCCCACCCCTACGGTCGGTCTGCGCACGGCCTCCAAACATACTACAAACACGTAAACTACTTGCAACTCACGGACAGAGGACAAGGGTGATTAAGAAGCCGAGAGGGTCCATTGGTTTCGGGCCCAATGCGTGGTAGTAGCTGAATCATGGATCACAAACACGTAACTCAGCCTCGAGGACGGCTGCAATGAGACAACCCACCATGTACTCCTACATGGCCTCTCACCGCTACCTTTACCAACTCGTGTTCACACACTTAGCTCACACACAGTAGGACATGTTCACGCACCTCGATTCATCCTCGATGAATCGGACCGACTCAACTCTAAGCAAGAGTGCATGACAAACAAGCATGTATGAGTAGGCACAACAAGGCTCAAACAACTCCTACTCATGCTAGTGGGTTTCATCTATTTACTGTGGAATGACAGGTCATGCAAAGGATAAAGGGGTTCAGCTACCGCAACAAGTAACAGATGAATCGTTGTTGTCCTAATGCAGTAAAAGAGAGGAGGAGCAAGAGAGTGGGATTGTATCGGAATTAACAAGGGGGTTTTGCTTGCCTGACACTTCTGAAGATATTATAGCTCTTCATCGGTGTCATCGAACTCATCGTCGAAACCACGTCTATCGAGAGGGGACAATTACCGGCAACAAAGAGGGACACAATCAATGCAATGCAAAAAATATGATGCATGATAATGTCATGGCAATATGCTGTTGATTGAGCTAATGCAACTACAACCAGAGTGGTTTCATCTTATTTGAATCAAAGATTCAAATATAAGCCTAAGCTATGAACTCATATAAGTGCATTATCACGTTTCATCTAAACAGCAAGGTTAGGTTGCTCTAACATGCATGAAACCAGTACAGATGGATACGTTGGATTTTTCTGATCATTTTTCATATATAATTTGTTTGATTTGGACCTACGGTTGATTTTATATGAATTTTAGAAGTTTGCATCATTTTCTGGAATTTTCTATAAAAGAATAAATCCAGTAAATGATTTACTGCGTCAGCCTAACGTCAGTGTGACGTCAACAGGTCAACTGAACTGGTCCAGGTCAAACCTGACCAGTGGGGTCCACACGTCAGTGGCTAACTAACTAACCTAGTTTAATTAGCACTAACCTAGGTTAAACTAATTAAGTTTTAAACCTAAACTAGATTAATTATCCGGGCGGGGCCCGCGAGTCAGTGGGAGAGAGGGGAGAGTCAAACCGGGCAGTGGGGTCAACCCACGCCGGTCAAGGGGTCAAAGCCTGCCGGTGTTTAGCCGCCGACGGGGCCAGACGCGGCGGCGCGCTTCGGAAAACGCCCACAGGGCTCGGTTTTGGACGCGGTTTGCGGCTACGGAAAGCTGGGAGTCTCGTGCATCCAACGGAGGCAACAGCTCGCGCCAGAGTGGACTAAATCAATGGCGGCGGCAACTTTTGCGGCGGCCGGAGTTCGTGCGAGCTCGGGGTCGAGGCTACAGCGGCCGTGGCGATGCGGGGTTAGCACCTACAGCGTCTACGCTGTGCGGCGGGCGTTGGACGATGCCCGGACCAAATGGTCACCGGAGCGTCATCATTGGCGAAGCTTTAGCGGCGGCGCTCGGGTGAGAGCGGCGGCTACGACGAGCTAGAGAGAAAGCGGAGAGGGAAAGGAAGATCAGGAGCTCACGTAGAACACGAAGAGGGTCGCGGCTTGGCGGAGGCCGGAGCTGAGCAGGCAGCGAAGACGATCTCGGACGCCCGAGGTTGAAGACGAGGGCGTCTGCACCTTGTGGTGCGTCTCCGTTCGCGGGGGCGTCGAGGAGGATGACGGAGCCGGCGGTTCTCTGGACATTCAGGTGGACTAGGGAGGGCGGTGGCCATGGCTACGGTGAACGGCGGCGACGAGCTCCGTTCGGTCGCGGGAGGGAGAGAGAGCAGAGGAGGGGAGAGGGTGCAGCGAGTGAGTGAGAGGAGCGAGGGGACACGGGGCATCGTCGTGGCGTCGCTAGAAGGGGCCGGGGAAGAGCCAGGCAGGCAGGGTGGGAGGAGGTGGCCGGCGCGGGGCGGCCACGCGCCTCCGTCCTTCTGGCGAGGAAGACGACAGGGAGGAGGCGGTGGTGGGCTGGGCCGGTAGGTGGCGCCAGGTAAGTGCTCCAGGTAGGTCCTCTCTCTCTCTCTCTCTCTCTCTGGTTTTTCTATTTACTAATGTTTTCTATTTTCTGCAAATGGGTTTTGATTTGATTTAAAACATCAAATCATTTTTTTAACTTTCTGTAAATTGTATGTGAGCTCAGGAACTAGTCCAAGGTCGCAGGCAACTTACAAAAATATTTGAACTTTATTTCTTATATAACAGAAATAAATTCAACTCAAATATGTCATTGGTTTAAGTCAAAAGCCCAAAATAAATATTTCTGTGATTCCAAAAATATTGGTTTGAATTTTACCTCATGCCAATATTTTTACAGAATAACATGAACATTTTCTTGGACCCATTTGATGAGATCTAAATGTTGGTTATTTTTAGAGGTTTTTTGAGGCTTTTGAAAAATTCCTCAATTCAAGTTTCATTTGAATTTAAAGATGATGCTCACATGGAAGCTAGCATAGGTCAGGCCAGAACTAGGGATGTGACAAAGGGACCTTCCCATTTGGGCTTGAGTTTGTCCTTTTTCTTGTCCGGCGGGCGTAGAACCAGTTCGCCAACATTGTATGTTTTAGCCCGTACTTCTCTGCTTTGATATCTTCGAGCCTGCTACTGATAGAATGCGAAACGAGCCTTTGCCACGTCGTGCTCCTCCTCTAATGCGTCCAAGCTGTCCTGCCGATCCAACTCGGCTTCTCTTTCTTTGTACATGCACACTCGAGGTGAGTCATGAATTATGTCGCAGGGCAAAACTGCCTCTGCGCCATATACCATAAAGAATGGTGTGAATCCGGTAGTACGGTTTGGCGTGGTCCGCAACCCCCAGAGTACGGAGTCAAGCTCCTCTACCCAGTGCGTGTTAGATTCCGTAAGGGACCGCACTAGTCTGGGCTTGATGCCGCTCATTATCAGACCATTTGCTCGCTCAACTTGACCATTGGTTTGAGGATGATAGACTGAAGCGTAATCGAGCTTAATGCCCATATTTTTGCACCAGAGTTTAACCTCGTCGGCCGTGAAGTTTGTGCCGTTATCGGTAATGATGCTATGGGGGACGCCATAACGGTGTACTACCCCGGATATGAAGTCTATCACTGGTCCGGTCTCTGCCGTTTTAACTGGCTTGGCCTCTATCCATTTGGTGAATTTGTCCACCATGACCAATAGGTACTTTTGCTTGTGGGTTCCCCTTTAAGGGTCCAACCATGTCAAGCCCCTGGACATGACGAACGCCGGGTAATGGGTATAGTTTTGAGGCGGTGGGTGGCATATGGCTCTGATTAGCAAAGAGCTGACAACCGACGCATCTTTGGACTAAGTCCTGAGCATCTGCCCGGGCCGTCGGCCAATAAAATCTTGTACGGAAGGCCTTGCCTACGAGGGCCCGGGCTGCGGCGTGGTGTCCGCCTAGTCCGGCGTGAATTTCAGCCAGAAGGTTTCGCCCTTCCTCTTCGGAGATGCACCTTTGAAGGACTCCGGTTGTGCTTTTCTTATAAAGTTCTCCCTCATGGACCTTGTAGGCTTTAGATCGCCGAACTATGCAGCGGGCCTCATTTTGGTCTTCGGGAAGTTCCTGCCTAATTAAGTAGACTAGGAATGGTTCTGTCCACGGGGCAATTACCGCCATTATTTCATGGGCTGAAGGTGTTATTTCATCGGCTGAACCGCCGATTATGTCAGATTGTTTTGTGTTGGGTGGTGCGGTTGCTTCCGGGTTGTTATTTCCGAACTCCTCTTCCCATAGTACGGATGGCTTAAAGAGCCGTTCCAGGAAGATGTTTGGAGGGACAGCGTCGCGTTTCGCGCCGATGCGTGCCAACATGTCCGCTGCTTGGTTATTATCCCGGGCTACATGGTGGAATTCGAGTCCTTCAAACCGAGCTGACATTTTTAGGACATCGTTACGGTAGGCTGCCATTTTCGGATCCTTGGCGTCAAAGTCTCCATTTACTTGGGATATTGCAAGGTTTGAATCCCCGCGCACCTCTAGGCGTTGAATACCCATGGAGATTCCCATCCGGAGACCATGTAGGAGGGCCTTGTATTCGGCTGCATTGTTGGAGTCCGTGTACATTATCTGAAGTACGTATTGGACTGTGTCTCCAGTTGGGGACGTCAATACGATGCCAGCCCCCAAGCCGGCCAACATTTTGGAGCCGTCGAAATTCATAATCCAATTGGAGTATGCGTCGTACTCTTTAGGCAGTTCGGCTTCAGTCCATTCAGCGATGAAGTCAGCCAAGACTTGCGACTTTATAGCTCGTCGAGGTTTATAAGTTATGTCGAATGGTAAGAGCTCAATGGCCCATTTTGTAATCCTACCCGTCGCGTCGCGGTTGTTTATAATGTCGTTGAGGGGCACTTCGGAGGCCACTGTTATCAAACACTCTTGAAAGTAGTGTCGGAGCTTCCGGGATGCCATGAACACCGCGTACGCTATCTTTTGATAATGACCGGGACTTGCAGGGAGTTAAGACAGTGGATATGTAGTACACTGGTTTTTGAAGAGGGAATTTATGCCCTTCTGTTTCTCGTTCGACGATGAGCACCGCGCTTACAACTTGATGTGTTGCCGCGATATATAACAACATTGGTTCGCCCAGGTTAGGAGCAGCCAGGACCGGATCTGTTGCTAATATGGCTTTTATTTCTTCGAGTCCGGCAGTGCCTTTTCTCCCAAACGGGAGATGAAGCGGCTTAGAGCTTCCACGCATCCAGTCAATTTTTGTATTTGTTTGAGGTCTTTTGGAATATCCAGTTGTGACAGAGCTCGGATCTTGGCTGGGTTTGCCTCAATTCCTCTACCGGATACAATGAAGCCCAGAGCTTTCCGGTGATGCAAAAACGCATTTTTCCGGGTTCAGCTTTATGTCATATGCTCGGAGGTTATCGAATGTGAGCCTCAAATCGTCTACTAGAGTTTCGACGTGTTTGGTCTTGACGACCACATCGTCTACGTATGCCTCTACTGTTTTGCCGATCTGGGTAGCCAGACATGTCTGAATCATGCGCTGATATGTTGCGCCGGCATTTTTGAGTCCGAAGGGCATCGTGTTAAAGCAGAATGGTCCATATGGGGTAATGAATGTCGTTGCGGCTTGGTCCTCCTCCGCCATCTTGATTTGATGGTAACCGGAGTATGCATCGAGGAAGCACAATGAATCGTGCCCTGCAGTAGCATCGATTATTTGATTGATGCGGGAAAGGGGGAAAGGATCCTTTGGACAAGCCTTATTGAGGTCTTTAAAATCGACACATAGGCGCCAAGATTTGTCCTTCTTTGGTACCATTACCAGGTTTGCTAGCCAGTCCGGATGTTTGATGTCTCTGATGAATCCGGCTTCTAATAGTTTGGCTAGCTCTTCTCCCATTGCCTGTCTTTTGGGTTCGGAAAATCGCCGAAGAGCCTGTTTGAATGGCTTGAATCCTTTTAGGATGTTTAGGCTATGTTCTGCCAATCTGCGTGGGATTCCTGGCATATCTGAGGGGTGCCAGGCGAACATGTCCCAATTCTCCCAAAGGAATTCTCGCAGTGCGGCGTCTACATCAGGGTTTAACTGTGCCCCAATGGAGGCCGTCTTTGTTGGGTCCGTTGGATGGAATTGGAATTTGACTATTTCGTCCGCTAGTTTGAAAGAGGTGGACTTGGACCTCTTATCGAGTATCACGTCATCCCTGTCCACCGTGGAGCGCAGCGTCGTGAGCTCCTCTGCCGCTAAGGCTTCGGATAGTGCCTCTAGGGCTAGTGCGGCAGTCTTGCTTTTTGTAGAGTTTGTGTCCGGATCATCGACAAGAGTGATTATTCCGCTGGGCCCGGGCATCTTAAGCTTCATGTACCCGTAATGGGGTATGGCATGAAAAATTGTGAATGCCTCTCGTCCTATTATAGCGTGATATCCGCTGCTGAACGGGGCCACTTGGAACGTGACCTCCTCGGACCTGTAATTGTTCGGGCGAAATAACACCACATCAAGTGTGATTTTTCCTGTGCAGCGTGCTTCCCGGCTAGGGATTATTCCTCTAAAGGTTGTGCTGTTTCGCTCAATGCGGCTCCAGTCTATTTCCATTTTTTGAAGAGTTTCCTCGTAGATGAGGTTTAATCCGCTGCCGCCATCCATGAGTACCTTGGTAAGACGAAAGCCGTCCACTATTGGACTGAGGACCAATGCGGCTGGTGCTCGGGCTGTTTGGAATTTAGGTTCGTCGCTGGCGTTGAAGGTGATGGCCGTGTCTCTCCATGGATTTGTTGTTGCTAATTGGTAGACTTCGGCGAGGCTGTGGATTGTTCGTTTTCGCATGTTATTTGATGCGAAAGTCTCGAAGACTGTTGACACCGTACTGGTACTGTTAGAGTGGTTCTCTGGGGCTAGAAGCTCTTCGCCATTTTTGGCCACCTACCGCAGTATCCAACATGCTCGAAGGCTTTGTGTTGGAGTGGCGCCTTCTGTACTGTGAATTTTATGGGGTCCGCTGAGCCATCCCTCCAGTACGGTTCCGTGCCCTTTATGGGGTTTTTGCTTTTTGGTTTTTGTACCTGGTGCCTGAGTATGATGCACCCTTTTGTTTCGGACTAGGGTTGTATTCGGAGCCGGATTGTCCCAAAACTTAGTTTCGGTTTTCCGGAAACTCTCCATTCGCACAGTACTTGCATACTATGGACGCCAGGTCGGCGAATCGTGTAATTTCACGATGACTTACGGTGTTCAAGATTCCCTTGTCCGTGCAATTATTGCAGAAAATTGAAATTGCGTTTTCCTCACGGCAGTCTTTTATCCTGTCCATAACCAGGAGGAATCTGGCCCAGTAATCATGTACTATTTCAGCGGGCTCTTGCCGGATTTGAGATAGATCGCATATGTTTGGGTGGGTGGGTGGAATTGAGTCCGGAACCCTACCCATCTCGAGGCTCAAGGGCCGGAAAGTTTCCGAATTTGGAAGCTTGGATTGCTGGACGTTGTCCAACGAGTCTGGTGCGATGCCTGACTTTAGGTTCAGTGCTTGATCGACGTCCGTCCCTCCACGGAAATCCGGCATGGAGGGTTCGGGAGTCCAGACATAACTAGTTTTTAATACAGAAGAGGAGCCGCCGCTTTGTTCCTCTACCACCGCAACATGGTGGGTAACCTGGGGAGAGTTAATCTCTCTTAGATCGGTTTTAAGCCCAATCTGGTTGTAGTCTGTAGCGACTCACAGGGCGGTGATGCGATCCAAGAGCTCGTTTATGGAAGAGAGCTCCATTGGATCCAGCTGCTCGACGAATTCTGAGTTGACGTGAAGATTGCTTTCGATGACCCGAGAGGTCATCATCGAGGCGGTGGCCGAACGGGCGGTCACGAGAAAACCGCCTAGCCGGATAGTTTGGCCGGCGGCCAAAGCTCCTTCGGTGATGGTACCGTCTTTAAAGATGGGAAGAGGCATCCTTCCTGATCGTGACGGCACAGAGGAACTCTCAATGAAAGCACCAATGTCGGTGTCAAAACCGGCGGATCTCGGGTAGGGGGTCCCGAACTGTGCGTCTAGGCGGATGGTAACAGGAGACAAGGGACACGATGTTTTTACCCAGATTCGGGCCCTCTCGATGGAGGTAAAACCCTACTCCTGCTTGATTGATATTGATGATATGGGTAGTACAAGAGTGGATCTACCACGAGATCAAGGAGGCTAAACCCTAGAAGCTAGCCTATGGTATGATTGTTGTAATGGTTGTTCGTCCTATGGACTAAAACCCTTCGGTTTATATAGACACCGGAGAGGGCTAGGGTTACGTAGTCGGTTACAATGGTAGGAGATCTACATATCCAGATTGCCAAGCTTGCCTTCCACGCCAAGGAAAGTCCCATCCGGACACGGGACGAAGTCTTCAATCTTGTATCTTCATAGTCTTGGAGTCCGGCCGATGATGATAGTCCGGCTATCCGGACACCCCCTAGTCCAGGACTCCCTCACTGCTCCCCCGATTAGAGGAGGAGGCATATAAACCTACATCACCAGCGCACAATATGGCCAACCGGCCACCTCGTGGCCGCAAACAAGAGGCCTCTAGGACTTCCACTAAAGCCGTACACCGGCATCGCTCGAAAAGCACAAAGCCACGAGGGAATGCGCCGGACTTGCGAGACATATTGGAGGATAAGGCAAGACAATCAAGATCGACCTACGGATCGCGTGGGCGCCCCATGATGCGCGACGATGACCGTCATACGGATCAAACAACTCCGCCGGGCGAACACGATGAACAAAGCTCGCTTGAGCTACGTCGTGATATAGCCCAATATAGAGGCGCCACACACCCACTATGCTTCACAAATGAAGTAATGGATCATCAAATCCCCGAAGGGTTCAAACCCGTGAACACTGAATCCTACGATGGCACAACAGACCCCGCGGTTTGGATCAAAGACTATCTCCTTCATATCCACATGGCCCGCGGTTATGATCTTCACGCCATCAAATATCTCCCACTCAAGCTTAAAGGACCAGATCGGCATTGGCTTAACAGCTTGCCAGCAGAATCAATTGGGTGTTGGGAAGACCTAGAAGCCGCATTCCTTGATAACTTCTAGGGCACATATGTGCGACCACCAGACGCTGATGACCTAAGCCACATAATTCAGCAGCCAGACGAATCGGCCAGACAATTCTGGACACGGTTCTTAACCAAGAAAAATCAAATCGTCAACTGTCCGGATGCAGAGGCCCTCGCAGCCTTCAAGCATAACATCCACGACGAGTGGCTTGCCTGGCACCTAGGACAGGAAAAGCCAAAATCCATGCGAGCCCTCACATCACTTATGACCCGCTTCTGCGTGGGAGAGGACAGCTGGCTAGCCCGCAGTAACAACCTCAACAAAAATTCTGGCAGTCCGGATACCAAGGACCGCAATGGCAGGTCGCATCGCAACAAGCACAAACGCCACATTAACGACGATAATACTGAAGATACGGCAGTCAACACCGGATTCAGAGGCTCCAAACCCGGTCAGCGGAAAAAGCCATTCAAAAGAACTACTCTGGGTCCGTCCAATTTGGACCGAATACTCGACCGCTCGTGCCAGATACACGGCACCCCCGAAAAGCCAGCTAATCACACCAACAGGGATTGTTGGGTATTCAAGCAGGCAGGCAAGTTAATTGCCGAAAACAATGACAAGGGGCTGCATAGCGATGACGAGGAAGAGACCCGGCCGCCGAACAACAGAAGACAGAAGGGTTTCCCCCCACAAGTGCGGACGGTGAACATGATATACGCAACCCACATACCCAAAAGGGAGCGGAAGCGTGCACTCGGGGACGTATACGCGTTGGAGCCAGTCGCCCCGAAGTTCAATCCATGGTCCTCCTGCCCGATCACGTTTGATCGAAGGGACCACCCCACCAGTATCCGCCATGCCGGATTCGCTGCATTGGTTCTAGACCCAATCGTCGACGGGTTTCACCTCACTAGAGTCCTGATGGACGGCGGCAGCAGCCTGAACCTGCTTTATCATGATACAGTGTGCAAGATGGGCATAGACCCCTCAAGGATTAAACCACAAAGACGACCTTCAAAGGCGTCATACCAGGTGTAGAGGCCAATTGTACAGGCTCAGTTACACTGGAAGTGGTCTTCGGATCCCCGGATAACTTCCGAAGCGAGGAGTTAATCTTCAACATAGTTCCGTTCCGCAGCGGCTATCATGCACTGTGAAAGTGCAACTAATCCCCAGGTGGTTTTGGTAATTAATAACAACATATATATCATTGAACTAATCATTTCTTGAGAATATTTCAGAAAGTTCAGTGATATGGGTATGGCAATGACTGATGATGTGGACCCCTCAAAATGCTAAGGAAAACATTGGCAAAAGCTCAAGACTCCATTTTTGGTTTAGTGATCCAAGATCACATTGAGTCCATAGGAAAGCCAATACTATTAAAAGGGGATGAGGTTATGATGATGATCTGGTTGCTCTAAGTGCTTAGTGATTTATCTCTCAAACTATCAGCAATCTTTCACTCCAACATAAACTCATAAGTAATCTCGGTCCCACCGATTCCAAACTTAGTCACACCGAGATGAACCACCTCAGCCATATAGCCAAACCCTAAGAATCTCGGATTTTCCGATTCCAAACTCGGTCATTCCAAAATTGGTGTTGCCAAGCTTCAGAACCATTCAGACTCAAATCGGTGTCACCGAGATGAGAAAGTCGGTCCCACCGAGATTGGCAAACCCTAGACTTTGGAAGAATCGGACTAACCGAGATTGTATTTTCGGTCCCACGAAAATCCCAACGCTCACAAGATTTGAACTTTCGGTCTCACCGAGTTGTCAACTTCGGTCCGACCGAGATTGGTCAAATGTGTAACGGTTGGATTTTGTGTGGAGGCTATAAATACCCTCCACCTCCTCTTCATTCGTGGAGAGAGCCATCGAAAGAACTACCACTCCTACCTTACATTTCGAGAAGAAAACTACCTACCCTTGTGTTGAGATCAAGTTGCTCCACTCCCACCATATGAAACTTGATTTCTAGCCTTCCCAAGTTGCTTTCCACTCAATCCCTTCCTCCACCACAGCCAAATCAGTGAGGAGAGTTGAGTGTTGGGGAGATTATCATTTGAAGCACAAGAGCAAGGAGTTCATCATCACCAACACCATCTATTACCTTTTGGAGGGTGGTGCCTCCTAGATTGGTTAGGTGTCACTTGGGAGCCTCCGTCATGATGTGGAGTTGAACCAAGGAGTTTGTAAGGGCAAGGAGATCGCCTACTTCGTGAAGATCTACCCCGAGTAAGGCTAGTCCTCCGTGGGCGAAGCCATGATGGCATAGACAAGGTTGCTTCTTCGTGGACCCTTCGTGGGTGGAGCCCTCCGTGGACTCTCAGCAGCCGTTACCCTCCGTGGGTTGAAGTCTCCATCAACGTGGATTGACGATAGCACCACCTATCGGAACCACGAGAAAAATCTCCGTGTCTCCAACTTGCGCTTGCTCTTCTCCACCTCTCATTTACTATACATGCAATTTACTTTCCGCTGCCATAACTCTAGAATTGCATGTGTAGGGTGATACTTGACTTGGTTGCTCATTGTGAACTTGCTAAGAAACTACTCCAATCAAAAGGCAAATTTTTAAGTTGTCAAGTAGTCTAATCACCCCCTCTAGACATACTTCCGATCCTACAAGTGGTATCGAGCTTTGGTCTCCATTGGATTGGTTTCATTGCATTGACTCCATAAGCTTGGTTTCACAACCTAGGAGAGTATGGCGTCTAGTGAGGGTAATTTTCAGAGAGGTCCTTACTTTGATGGTTCAAACTTTGCTAGTTGGAAGCATAAAATGAAAATGCATATTCTTGGACATAACCCCGCCGCATGGGGCATTATTTGTGTTGGCTTGCAAGGTGAGTTCTTGAAGAAGGAAAAGTTCGGATCGTGAAGCTACTGCGATGAGTTGCGGATGTTCTGAACAATGCTCAAGCTTGTGACATTCTCTTCAATGCTTTGTGTCCCGAGGAGTTCAACAAGATCAGCCGCCTTGAGAATGCAAAAGAGATTTGGGATACTTTGGTCGAAATGCACGAAGGTACCGAGTCCGTGAAGGAATCAAAGCTAGATGTTCTTCAAGGTCAGCTTGACAAGTTCAAGATGAAGGAAGGTGAAGGAGTCGCTGAAATGTATTCTAGGCTTGCTCTCATCACCAATGAGATGGCAGGCTTAGGAAGCGAAGAAATGACCGACCGATTCATCATCAAGAAGATTCTCAGAGCTTTGGATGGAAAGTATGACACCGTGTGCACTTTGATCCAAATGATGCCAAACTACAAAGATCTCAAGCCTACCGAAGTCATTGGAAGGATTGTTGCTCATGAGATGACACTTAAAGATAAGGAAGAGCTTCACAACAAGTCAAGTGGTGCTTACAAAGCTGCAGTTGAAGCTCCCACATCCTCAAGTGACAAGCTAGTTTCCAATGAAGAGATAAGCCTAATGGTGAAGAACTTCAACAAATTCTACAAGAGTAGAAGCAAGGAAAGAAGCTCAAAGTCTAGATCATATGATGAAAAGAGATCTTCTAGTCGTGATTGAAACTGCTACAATTGTGGAAGACCCGGACACTACTCAAATGAGTGTTCGACCCCCACAAGAGAAGAGAAGAATCTCCAAGAAGAAGAAGCTCAAGAGAAGAGTCGCCAAAAGAGAGAAGGAGTAGAGATGATCGTTATGAACGAAGATCCTCTCGGAGAAGCAAGGATTCGGAAAGGAAAGACAAGTCATCAAGGAGCTACACAAGAAGAAAACATCAAGCTCATGTTGGTGAATGGGTTTCGGCCCGACTCCGACAATCACTCGAAAGAAGCTATCACTCCAACTCCGAATACATCAAGATGAAGGTGTTGCGGTCTTGCTCTCGTGTCCTCCAACTCCAACTCCTATGACATATTTGATTCACCAAATGAGGGAATTGGAAGATGCTTCATGGCAAAAGGCCCCAAGGTATCACATCCTGAGTTTATTGACTTTGATAGTGATGAGGATGACTTGCTTGGTGAAGATGAGCTTTTACATGATAAATCTAGTGAGCTTAGTAATGATGAACATGCTAGTAGTCTTTATAGTCGAGAAGAGTCGAATGACAATGCTATGAAGGAGATTGAGCGCCTAACTAAAGAACTAAACACTCTTAAGTTAGCTCATGAAACAACTCAAGAAGATCATAGAGAGCTCCTAAGATCTCATGAGAAGCTACGCTCGAGAAGCTCAATCTAGAGCAAGAACATGAGTTTCTAAAAGCTATCAATGACGATCTTGAAAGAAGAGTTCTTCATATCTTGCCAAACGACTTCTCTTGTCTAATTTCTTGCCACCTATCAAAACTAAGCATGACAAGCATAAGAAAAATTCTTCATCTAGTAGTAACAATAATCATGCTAAATCAAATGTTGTTACTTCTAGTAATTCTCTTGATTCCACTAACAATGTTTCAAGCCAAGTTTCACTTGAGCAAGAAAATAGTCTATTGAAAGGGATTATAGAGAAAGGTGTCTACAAGAGTCTTGCGGAAGCAAAAGCTTTGAGGAAATTGTTCGCAAACAAGGAAGACACGGAAGAATCAAGGAATTGGTTTTGAGCGAAAGTTCAACGCCGAGGGTGTTGAATGGGAAGAAGGTCAATATCCCACTCCAAAGTTTGTCTCTCAAGAGGAGAAGTATGATCCTACTTCTTCCAATGAGGAACAAGCTCAAGATGACCTTCCACCACAAGACCACAAGCTAAAAGGCAAGGACAAGCTTCAAGAGGAGATTGATGCATTCATTGAAGCACCCAAGGCCATGGTCAAGTGGGTTCCCAAGGCAACTTCAAGTTCTACTTGACAAGCTCAACTACTACCCCAAGGATTCCCATCAAGATGATGTGGATCCCAAGAAGAAGAACTAGAGAGTTCTTGAGGGTGACTCCGCCAATATACTTCACTCATATTCATTTTGGCAAGGACTTGTGCAATCAACTTCCACATCTTGCACTAGTTCATGGAGTCACAAACCCTCATGTTGGTAAGTCAAGGGACAAGGTAATCATTGCTTTCATGGACATCATCTATTGTGTACTTCAATCTATGTCCATGGATATTCTTGTTTGTTCCTTGTGGGACTAACCCATGTAGGTATTGAAAGTGCCCGAATCCAAAGGATTGCTCCCAACTCTTGATGATCTTCATCAACATTGAGCATCCACATCTTCAACATCTACATGAAGTCTTCAACGACAACCCAAGGTTAGTTTGACCCTTTAAAAGGGGTTCTCACATCAAGGGGGAGCTTTGCTCTAAAGAAATGAGCTAAAGCATCTTCTAATGATGTGAACACATCAATGCTTTATGGAAAAGTGGTAACCCCACTTGTGCTTAAATGATGAGTATGACCTATGATCAAATGTTCTCATTTGACTCCTAAGTCAATATACTCATATATAGATGACCTAGTCATCGCCAAATTGTGTGCTAGCTGTTAGTGTGTTGTTTGTGCATGTTTGACACATATTTCATTTGCTATCTTATTGTGTGAGCATGTTGGATGCATGGTTTTATCCATTCGAGGACATCCATTTGTTGCTTTGGTCTTTTGGTTTTCTTTCTTTTTGACCAAATGGATGTACAAGAATGCCTAAGTTCCTTCCCTAGCTATCTATGCTTTCTTGTCTCAAACTCTATTCATGCTTATATCACAAACTTTGAACAAGACTTTTTCGGACAGACCGAGTGAGGAGCACTCGGAGCCACCGATCCGTCAAAAGCCTAACTTCCAAAACCTTCTAAGTACTTTCGGTCAAACCGATATATTCAAATCGGATGATCAAATCACTTGGATTGATCTAGGTTTTCACCTCGGTGAAACCGAAGTTTCAAATTCGGCGTGACGAAGTGTGTAATCGCACGCGATTAACCATCTCGGTCCCACCGAAGTTTTCAAACTCGGTCCCACCGACAACCAAGAAGGTATATATACTCGAGGACGAGCGCGTTGATTACTTCTTCAAACGCTTCGCCTCAAACCCTTATTTGCCGTCGCCTTGGTCTCCGGATCGTCTCCGCTGTCGCTGTGCGCCCGCCGCTGGTCTCCATCGCCGTCAACGGTCCTTCTCATCGCGCCGCTGTCCGCCGTAGTGAAGCTCCACCGCATTGGGTGAGTTTCATCCCTCTCGTGCTCCAACCGCTGATTCAATGCACGTTAGGTGTTGCCATGTTTCTTGCCAAGATTGAGATCTTCCTATCCAGTCGTTTAGATCATAGAACAAATTTCGAGTGAAAATTTTAGGGTTAGGTTTCACGAACACATCTCGGTGTGACCGATTCGCATTTTCGATGACCGATTTGGCCTCGGTCATTGTGACCGCACTTTTCGTGAAACCGAGTTGTGCAAATCGGTAAGACCAAGTGAAGATTGAGTGAAACCCTAGTAGTCTCGGCTAGACGAAACCCATTTCGTCCAACCGAAAGTGGTGTATGTGGTCTGTTTAGACGCTTCGGTTTCACCGAATTGATAGACTCGGTCGACCGACATGTATTCTGTGAAAACCTAAAACTAAAGTTTGAACTCATTCTTTTGCAAAATCCTCTAGTTTGTGATAACTCTTCCATTCTCCCTATACCTATTCTATTCACGGGTTGTCGGTCATGTCGATGGAAGTGACAATGTAACAGGTCCGAGATGCCGTTGAGATTCCAGAGGCAGCTACAAGTCCGAAGCAAGCAGTTTTTCAGATGATGGAGAAAGAAGCACTCCAAGTGGATCTGCTGCAACTGCTACGAGGCTGTGGAGGAAGAGAAATTCAGATGAGGAAGATTCAGACTTTGTTGCTGATGAGGAAATAACTTCTAAGCCAAAAGGCAAGTGGTTGCCAAGGGCTATCAAGGGCAACATCAAAGAAAGGCACAAGCAAAGTGACAAAATCCTCTCATTGCACAGAAGCTCAGCATGGAAGAAACCTCCAAAGAAGATCAAGAAGACTTCCAAGAGGAAGAGGAAAGTTCATGAAGAAACAATGATGATGATGATTACGATGAGGAAGCACCTCGGCCTCCTCGAAGCGAAGTTGATGGGTGATGCCATCGAGGCAGGAGCACCCACAAAGGTTAAGCAATCAGCTCCAAGCAAAAGGCAGCCCAAGCCAAACCAGCTGCCAAGCCCAAGAAGACTGTGGAGGAACATACCGCTTCAGAGAAGAAGAAGGACAATGTGCCACTGCAGAATCGATGATGAGGCTCATGTTTTGCTCAAGCTCGGGCAGAAATTGCGATTCATAATGATGCTCATCCTCGAGCTGAAAATATGAAGGAGAGAAAGGATAAAGGTCTCAGGCTATGGAGGCAAGCAGATCCATATGCCACCAGGAGAAGAACAGCAGTTGACCCAAGATTCCACACTAGAGAGCAACAAGACTTTTATGAGACAGTGCTCATGGATAAGAAGCCAATTGTTGCTGACACCAGATACGTTGACTGGGAATACATCGACAGTGAAGAGCACAGAGACTACTTCCCACATGTGCATGAAAGCTTCACTGCTTGTGGGATTGCAGAGTTCGTTGGTCAGAAATTGACAGCTTGGAACGATGAGATGATCATGCAGTTCTATGCCACCGCACATTTCTATCCAGATGGCAGGATTGTATGGATGACAGAAGGGCAGAGATTCCATTCTACTGTTGAAGAATGGAGAGCATTGCTGAATGCACCTGTATCAAAGGAAGATGATGTTGATGTGTATGGCATTCCGAAGAAGAATCACGAGTCAATGAAGAACATGTACAATGAGGTAAATGAGAAGGATGTTGAGATATGGAAGCTTGGTTCATCTACTATCTTGAGCAGGTCTCCCAACCACCAACACCATTACGAGGCATACATTGATGCCTAAGTCGGGACCACCGCATGATAAGAGGGTACTCTATCAACATGCTGCACATTCTAGATCGAAGACACCTTTTAAGGTGATGGACACGATAGTTGAGACTATCAAGAGGACAGCAGCAGACTGTAAGAGGTCGTGTGGGTTTGCTCCGCATATTCAGATGCTCATCAATGCCAAGTTTGGCACGGACACCTACCGTTGGATAGACCCCACTTGCCACCGCAGCCTGAACATGAGGATAACGAGATTGTGATGGTGAGGATGCTCCCACATCTGTAGAAGGACATGCTAAGTCTGAAGCTGCCAAACAAGCAAAAGCTGAGAAGGAAGCAAAGACAAAGCCCAAGAGCGTTGCAGAACAACTTCTTGAAGCCACTCAGAGAATTGAGCTATGCCCTGCCAGCATAGTGCAGTCTCGTGGAGAGCCTTGAGAGGATAGTTGAGGATAAGTTCCATGCTCGGACGTTGTCGATCAAGTGCGTGTCACCGCCAACAAGCTTGAGGCGGACATTGAGGAAGCTAAGAGGGAGAAGGCAGAGCTCATGAAGGAGATGGAAGATGATCTAGTCCAGATGACTATGAGCAGCCTGCCCAAAGGCTCCACAAAGCCCAGATCATTTGCTATTCGATGTCGGACCCTGTGGCTACTACATCAAGACCTCCTACAGCTCCGTCGGCCCAAAGACCAGCTTCAAGATCCACTCCTCCAGCTCCACAGACTTCAGCGAAGCTTTGCAGATGCAGCTATCTCCACTCCATCGACGCAGCAGAGCCGCCAGCAGAGTCCCGAGTGACGATTAGCTCTATACCTTTCGAACTTTTTGGTAACTTGTTGCCAAAGGGGGAGAAATTGTATAGATCATAGGGCTTCGAGAGAGAGAGTGCTCGTTTTTGCTCTTTCGTTTGCGGTTTTCCTTGAGATACTTTTGAGTTCTTTGAGATACTTCGTGTGTTTGATACTACGTTTGTTCTATCTTGATGAGTGCTTGATCATACTGTGCTTAATGTGTGCTTGATGCTTATCATATTTCATCCATATCTTGTATGATCATTTACTCATGTCTTGGTGATTGGGTGCATGCTATTCATTCTTATCATTTTGTGCGCTCCACCAAGATGTATGTGACATGGAAGAGTAACCCATGATCCTAATCGATTGTGCATTTGCATTCAAACGCAAATCTTAAATAATGCACAAATTTAGGGGGAGCTCTTGCTTATCACATACTTCTCAAAGCGACGATGTTATTCATTGATTATATCATTTGTCGAAGCTTTGATCTATATGTTGTCATCAATTACCAAAAAGGGGGAGATTGAAAGTGCAACTAATCCCCAGGTGGTTTTGGTAATTAATAACAACATATATATCATTGAACTAATCATTTCTTGAGAATATTTCAGAAAGTTCAGTGATATGGGTATGGCAATGACTGATGATGTGGACCCCTCAAAATGCTAAGGAAAACATTGGCAAAAGCTCAAGACTCCATTTTTGGTTTAGTGATCCAAGATCACATTGAGTCCATAGGAAAGCCAATACTATTAAAAGGGGATGAGGTTATGATGATGATCTGGTTGCTCTAAGTGCTTAGTGATTTATCTCTCAAACTATCAGCAATCTTTCACTCCAACATAAACTCATAAGTAATCTCGGTCCCACCGATTCCAAACTCAGTCACACCGAGATGAACCACCTCAGCCATATAGCCAAACCCTAAGAATCTCGGATTTTCCGATTCCAAACTCGGTCATTCCGAAATTGGTGTTGCCAAGCTTCAGAATCTTCAGACTCAAATCGGTGTCACCGAGATGAGAAAGTCGGTCCCACCGAGATTGGCAAACCCTAGACTTTGGAAGAATCGGACTAACCGAGATTGTATTTTCGGTCCCACTGAAAATCCCAACGCTCACAAGATTTGAACTTTCGGTCCACCGAGTTGTCAACTTCGGTCCGACCGAGATTGGTCAAATGTGTGTAACGGTTGGATTTTGTGTGGAGGCTATAAATACCCTCCACCTCCTCTTCATTCGTGGAGAGAGCCATCGAAAGAACTACCACTCCTACCTTACATTTCGAGAAGAAAACTACCTACCCTTGTGTTGAGATCAAGTTGCTCCACTCCCACCATATGAAACTTGATTTCTAGCCTTCCCAAGTTGCTTTCCACTCAATCCCTTCCTCCACCACAGCCAAATCGGTGAGGAGAGTTGAGTGTTGGGGAGATTATCATTTGAAGCACAAGAGCAAGGAGTTCATCATCACCAACACCATCTATTACCTTTTGGAGGGTGGTGCCTCCTAGATTGGTTAGGTGTCACTTGGGAGCCTCCGTCATGATGTGGAGTTGAACCAAGGAGTTTGTAAGGGCAAGGAGATCGCCCACTTCGTGAAGATCTACCCAGTAAGGCTAGTCCTCCGTGGGCGTAAGCCATGATGGCATAGACAAGGTTGCTTCTTCGTGGACCCTTCGTGGGTGGAGCCTCCGTGGACTCAAGGCAGCCGTTACCCTCCGTGGGTTGAAGTCTCCATCAACGTGGATTGACGATAGCACCACCTATCGGAACCACGAGAAAAAATCTCCGTGTCTCCAACTTGCGTTTGCTCTTCTCCACCTCTCATTTACTATACATGCAATTTACTTTCCGCTGCCATAACTCTAGAATTGCATGTGTAGGGTGATACTTGACTTGGTTGCTATTGTGAACTTGCTAAGAAACTACTCCAATCAAAAGGCAAATTTTTTAAGTTGTCAAGTAGTCTAATCACCCCCCCCCTCTAGACATACTTCCGATCCTACACACTGCTCGGACGAACCGCGTTTGCAAAATTCAAGGCGGTGCCGCACTACGCATACCTCAAGCTCAAGATGCCAGGCCCTCGAGGAGTCATCACGGTTAACGGAAACACTGAACGCTCTCTCCAAACGGAGGAGCATACAGCGGCTCTCGCGGCAGAAGTGCAGAGCAGCCTCTTAAGGCAATTCTCGAGTCCGGCCGTTAAGAGACCGGACACCGCCAAGCGCGCCCGGAGTAACCTACAACAAGACCACTTGGCACCTTCCGAGCACAGGTAGCAATGCGGCCCCAACCCCAGCCCTTGCAAAATTGCAAAACCAGTACTCCGCGTACATCACTACGCTCTGGAGATACCATGGGCATAGGGGGAGGGGCACGACCACGACAGGCCCAAAGTGCGGCTCAACCACACCAGGGGCTCCCAAGTGTGTCATCCTTCTTCTTTTTCTTTTTTCTTTCTTTTCTTCAGGACTCTGTTTACCAGAGGCCCTGTCCGACAGTAGACCCGCCAAACTAACGATGCAACAGCCAGGGAAGAAGAAAGGCCACGCAGAGTATCCAGGTGGTCTCCATTACGAGCATTATACCTGTTTTATACACCATTCCGCAGCCTACCCCTGGAGGGGGACATCCTAAATAGTTCCATCCCTTGCTTATCGCACTATTTGTATCATTCTGCATTCATGACAGTACTTTTTGAATAAACAATGCATCGCTTTTTGCCTACCACTACATTCCTTTCTTATACATATGTTCATCTACGACATGTTGCATCCGTACACTTTGGTACGGCTAAATACACCAGGGGCTTAAGTTCCCCACATTATGGTGTGATAAGTCCGAACACTTCCACAAGTGCGGCACCCCGAACTTATAGAATTATATGCATCGACTCCGAATCATGTCTTGGGTCAATAGTTGGGTTTGCCCGGCTCCCATGTTTTGGTACCTTACGTTCCGCTATATCGGCTAAGGTAGCGCTGGGAGAACCACTACAATTGTGCCCCAGTTGAGCTGGGCGAGCACCTCAGTGGAGAAAGCTAAAACTGACCATCATGATGAGGCGAGAGCTGGTCGCTGTTCAAGAGGTTTTTTCGAGTCCCTAAAGACTTATGCCGCTTAGAGCGAGGAACCGGCTTCGTCCGGCCCAGGCATGGATAGCGCCCCGAACTCGGCCTTCCGAACTCTAGGGGCTTCGCCGAAATTTAAAATTATAGAATTCTATGGCTAAGTGAGAGTGTTCAAGCATTATAAGTCCGGTTGCCTCATTCTTGTGTTGAGCGCCTCCCTAGATGGACAAAAAAAATGGGAACAAGAGTGCTCAAGTTTATCCCGAACACCCCAGCACTCGTGGCTTTGGGGCTGAAGCCGATGACTTGCCATCTCTCAGATTTTATAAACGGCCGCACAGAAGGTAATATTTTAAATCAAACAAGCGTTGCTTAGCGCATATGAACAAAGTTTTCAGCGCACATACATAGCGAGTCTACTCAATAATTACATCTCTGGGGCACTCATCCGCAATCTTGCGGGCACCCTTGAGACAGTCTTATAGTACATCTCGGGCGACGATACTCCTTGCCCTGGCGGGGCGTCGCGCTGATAAGCTTCTCGCATCCAGCCTGCCCAGTGCACCTTTTGCGCTGGCAAGGGCCCGACGAGCACCTTCAATACAAGCGGAGCGCTTGACAACCTCCAACAAGGCACGATCCACCAGCCGCCGACGAGGCCGAAGTAGCTCGTGCATGGCCTCTCCAGGCCACAGCCGGACTATGAGGCCCTTCATGGCCTGCTCGGCTACCTTGTGGAGCTCGACCAGCTGCTTCAACTGGTCGCTAGGGGGCACCGGATGGCCTGCCTCAGCGTACTGAGACCAGAAGACCTTCTCCGTTGAGCTCCCCTCCTCGCCACGGTAGAATGCGGCGGCATCGGATACACTGCGAGGCAGATCTGCAAACGCCCCTGGAGAGCTCCGAATTCGGGTAAGTGTCAGGTAGTTCACATTAACATGCTTGCTTTGCATGAAAAATGCCTTACCCGCCGCTATTTTCTTCACATCCTCAACCTCCTGAAGGGCCTTATGGGCCTCGGCCTTGGCGGCTTTGGCACTTTCGAGAGCCGAGGCAAGCTCGGACTCTCGAGTCTTTGAGTCGCGCTCCAAACTCTCATGCTTTTCCATGAGAGCCCGGAGCTCTTGCCGCACTTCCTCCACCCACGCCTCGCTTCTCTCGCCTGCTCGCTCATGTCGAGATTATGCGTTCGGCCGCGGACACAGCCTCCTTTAGGGTTGCCACCTCGTTCGTGGCCCCTGTAGTACCCACGTTATCCTTGTTATTTTTATTGCAACCTAAATCCTTTTCTGTAAGGTAACTATTCAAAGTGGTGTTAATCACCTTCTTTGTTCTCGAGCTGCTGCTTGGCACGGCCGAGCTCTTGCTTGGACCGCTCGAGGTCCTGCCTCAAAGCACCGACCTCCAGCCATCGGGCAGAGGTCGCAGCAAGAGCCTACAAACCCATATTGACATAATTTTTAGTAACCCTGCATATATCTTTTTAGATCCTCAGTCCGGCTTTTCTTTCCGAACACCGAACCGAGCATCAGGGGCTACTGTCTATGCGGTATTACATTACATAATTTTAACTTCTTACCTCAAAGCCAGTTAGAAGGCTGCTGCAGGCTTCGGTCAGCCCGCTCTTGGCGAGCTGAACCTTCTGAATCACCGCACTCATGATAGTGCGGGGTTCTTCCTTGATGGAAGCGCCTTTGAGCGCCTCCACCAAGTTGTCCGGCGCCTCCGGTTGGACGGGGGCCGCCGGCGTCACGGTCTTGCCCTTCTTGCGAAGGGGCCGCCTGCCGGACTCCGGAACCACTGCGGGTTCCGGTGTGGAGTCCGCACAAAGTCCGGAGGCTGCCTTGCGGCGCCTCCGGAGCCTCCTCCTGATGGGTCCCTTCCCGGGATCCCACCTCGGCGTCCTCAGCGGCGCGAGGGGTGGAGGCAGTCGGAATGGAATCCACATCCGACGGAGCCAATGACCCGCTCGACGAAGCGGGGAGATCATCGTCGGCCGGACTGCGGGCAGTATGCGGCATTAGAAGGACACTATGTGACACAAAAGAAATTGCAGATCATTCAGAATCAGGATACTTACTATCTTGCCGGAGGCCTGGCCCTCGAGGGCCACTCTTCTTCGCCAACATTGGCATGTGCGGAGCTGTCCGGGGGAATAGTTCTTCCCCTCTTGGACCCTTCGGCCTCCCCTGTTGGGGAGGCCTTCCTCTTTCTCTCTCCCTCCTATGGGAGAGAGTCTTCTTCCTCCTCCTCATCTTCGGGGGAGGAATCCGCCTTGGAGTCGTCGGACACCTGAAAACGGGAACTCTTTCGAGTACCCGTGGCCACCTTCTTGGCCTTATTCTCCGGCACCACATGTGGTGCCGGAACTAGCAGCCCCGCTAGACGGGCGTCCACTGGGTTTTCTGGCATGGGAGCCAGGCAGATGAGCTGCTCGGCCTTCTTCATCCAGTCCTGTCAAAGGAAAAGGGAGATTGAAACCCGCTTAGGGTCGAACTATTAACAACAAGTGTCCCGTAAAGGGGTAGAATCACTTACCTCGTTAGCTGGACGCTGCGAGTGAAATCCGTGATCTTCCGTCGCAGATGCGGGGGCTTCGGCGCCCTTAAACAGCACCCTCCAGGCACCTTCGTACGTCGTGTCGAAGAGCCCGCTCAACGCCTGGTGCTGTGCCAGATCAAACTCCCACAGGTTGAATGCCCGTTCTTGGCATGGGAGAATCCGGCGGACGAGCATGACTTGGACCACATTAACCAGCCTGAGCTTCTTGTTCACCACTTCTGGATACTGAGCTTGGAGTCCGTCGCCTCCTTGAACTACCCCATAGCAAGCCCTTCTCTTTCCGGAGGTGAGCTGCACAGGATACCAGATCTGAACTTGGGGCCGCCGCCCACGAGGGCAGCGGCTCGGTGATGTAGAACCACCCCGACCGCCACCCCTTGATGGACTCCACGAAGGCCCTTCGAACGAGAGGATGTTGGGCATCTTGCCCAACATGGCGCCTCCGCCTCCGCTGCGTGCCCTTCACTACCTTGCTTGACATTGAAGGTCTTGAGCCTAAGCAAGTGGGGCTGGATGCAGAGGAAGGCCTCGCACACCCACGATGAACGCCGAGATGTTGAGGATGAAGTTCGTGCGGATCATGGAAATCTAGGCCATAGTAGAACATGAGCCCCGGACAAAGGGGTGAAGTGGAAAGCCCGATCCATGGAGGAAGTGGGGAGAAATAAGACCCTCTCATGGGGCCAGGGGTTGGGAATGAGCTGCCTTGTCGGGCGGCCGGTCGCTGATGTCGCCGAAAGGTATCCGCGCGCTGCGATTTGGCGATGTGCTCCTCCTTAACGGTGGAGACCAACCATTTACCTCCCGCTCCGGACATGGTCGGAGAAGGTTGAGACGAGATGCGCGAACTTGGGCGCTGGAGCTCGAGTGCGCGGAGATGGATAAGCAAAGGAGGAACAAGGCGTAGGTAAAAAGGCGGATCCTTATCCCCTTATATATAGGCGGACAAAGACTATACGTCCCCACCGGCCTGGTAAAACTCGCTTATCTCCCAAGTGCCACCATCAATGGCGCGGTTGCATTACCCACGTCCGTATTGATGAGGATCCCGGAATAAGGGGAACACGATCTCTGCTTCGACAAGACGTGCCAAGGTAACCGTTTCGCTAAACGCGCTGAGGTGGTGTAATAAAAACGATTCAAGTAAAGGCTTGGTAGTGGCGTGACGTCACGCTGCAAGATACGTCAGCAGATTGAACTGTGTACATGATATTCTCTACGGTGGAATGTGGAAATTATTTTGCGAGCCGACACTATCCTGGTGTTCACAATCTTCTATGGATTATTCGGAGGAGGAACCCGCCTTGCAATGCCGAACATTATGCGCTACGGACTCATCGTCATTGAAGCCGAGTTCGTGGGCTCTTGAGGAGTCTGGACTAGGGGTGTCCGGACAGCGGACTATCATCGTCCGCCGGACTCCAAGACTACGAAGATACAAGATTGAAGACTCCGTCTCGTGTCCGGATGGGACTTTCCTTGGCGTGGAAGGCAAGCTTGGCGATACGGATATGTAGATCTCCTACCATTGTAACCGACTCTGTGTAACCCTAGCCCTCTCTGGTGTCTATATAAACCGGAAGGCTTTAGTCCGTAGGACACAACAACCACTACAACAATCATACCATAGGCTAGCTTCTAGGGTTTAGCCTCCTTGATCTCGTGGTAGATCCACTCTTGTACTACCCATATCATCAATATCAATCAAGCAGGAGTAGGGTTTTACCTCCATCGAGAGGGCCCGAACCTGGGTAAAAACATCGTGTCCCTTGTCTCCTGTTACCATCCGCCTAGACGCACAGTTCGGGACCCCCTACCCAAGATCCGCCGGTTTTGACACCGACAGCGCCCTTGAACAGCACCTTCCAGGCATCTTCGTACGTAGTGTCGAAGAGCCCGCTCAATGTCCGGTGCTGTGCCGGATCAAACTCCCACAAATTGAAGTCCCGCTGCTAGCAGGGGAGAATCCGGCGGATGAGCATGACCTGGATCACGTTGGCAAGCTTGAGCTTCTTGTTCACCAGAGTTTGGAGACAGGATTGGAGTCCGGTCAGCTCTTGCGAACTACCCCACCGTAGGCCCTTCTCTCTCCAGGAAGTGAGCCGCATGGCGATGCCAGATCTGAATTCGGGGACCTCTGCCCATTCAGGGTCATCCGGCTCGGTGATGTAGAACCACCCCGATTGCCACCCTTGGATGGTTTCCATGAAGGCGCCCTCGAGCCAAGTGACGTTGGGCATCTTGCCCACCATGGCTCCTCCGCACTCCGCTTGGCTGCCCTTCACAACCTTCGGCTTGACATTAAAGGTCTTGAGCCACAAGCCGAAGTGGGGCTGGATGCAGAGGAAGGTTTTGCACACGCATTTATAAACGCCGAGATGTTGAGGATGAAATTTGGGGCGGATCATGGAAATCCAGGCCATAGTAGAACATGAGCCCCCGGACAAAGGGGTGGAGTGGGAAGCCCAGTACGTGGAGGAAATGGGGAAGGAATACCACCCTCTCATGGGGCACGGGGGTGGGGATGAGCTGCCCCTCATCGGGGAGCCGGTGCGCGATATCGCTGGACAAATATCCGCATCAAGCAACTTCTTGATGTGCCCTCCGTGAACGGAGGAGGCCATCCACTTGCCTCCCGCTCCGGACATGGTTGGAGAAGGTTGAGGTGAGATGAGCGGACTTGGGCGCTGGAGCTCGAGTGCGCGGAGATGGATAAGCAAATGAGGAAGAAGGCGTAGGTAAAAAGGTGTATCCTTATCCCCTTATATATGGGCGGACGAAACTATGCGTCCCCACCAGCCTGGTAAAACTCGCTTATCTCCCAAGCACCGCAATCAATGGCGCGGTTGGGTTACCCACGTCCGTATTGATGGGAATACCGGAATAAGGGGAACACGATCTCTGCTTCGACAAGACGTGCCAAGGAAACCGCTTCGCTAAACGCGCTGAGGTGGTATGACAAAAAGGATTCGAGTAAAGGCTTGGCCGTGGTGTGACGTCATGCCACGAAATACGCCAGCAGATTGAACTTGTGTAAATATTATTCTCAATACGGTGGTATGTGGAATTTATTTTGCAGAGCCGGACACTATCCTGGCGTTCACAATCTTCTATGAATTATTCGGAGGAGGAACCCGCCTTGCAATGCCGAAGAAAATATGCGCGCCGGACTCGTCGTCATTGAAGCCTGGTTCAGGGACTCTTGAGGAGTCTGGACTAGGGGGTGTCCGGGTAGCGAACTATCATCATTGGCGGACTCCAAGACTATGAAGATACAAGATTGAAGACTTCGTCCCGTGTCCGGATGGGACTTTCCTTGGCGTGGAAGGCAAGCTTGGCAATACGGATATGTAGATCTCCTACCATTGTAACCGACTCTGTGTAACCCTAGCCCTCTCCGGTGTCTATATAAACCGGAGGGTTTTAGTCCATAGGACGAACAACAATCATACCATAGGCTAGCTTCTAGGGTTTAGCCTCCTTGATCTCGTGGTAGATCCACTCTTGTACTACCCATATCATCAATATAATTCAAGCAGGAGTAGGGTTTTACCTCCAACGAGAGGGCCCGAACCTGGGTAAAAACATCATGTCCCTTGTCTCCTGTTACCATCCGCCTAGACGCACAGTTCGGGACCCCCTACCCGAGATCTGCCGGTTTTGACACCGACAGCGCCCCTTTGTGAAAACAACGCATCCCTTGATATCTTCATGAGATGATGTCTTTCCATGAAAAATCATATTATAGAAAAATATATGAAATACATAATAATGGTTAGATTAACGCGTCACACAAAAAACATATTTTGTAACTCCCTGGAAAATGCGTTCAGTAACATGGCATTAACTGGGCTAGAAAACTAGCATATCAAAATTAACATTAAATTTGTATATGCATTCCAACAACATTTAAATTTGGCAACTCTATACTCGAAATTTCATGAACTGTCACATATAAATATTTTAAATAAACTCATTAAAACTTCTCCATCCGTTCTCACATGTAAGATGTTCTAACTTTTCTTCCTGAGTCAGATGTATAGACTTGTTTTAATATGTTTGTTCACTTATTTTATTCCATTTATTGTTCACACTGAAATATCCAAAACATCATATATTCATGAACAAAGGAAGTACCTAATAACCTAGTTAATATATTATGCACCCTTTGAGAGGGTATAAAACTACAAATACCCACATCAACGAATAAGACAACAACGGTTCACTATTACTCCCTCCATTCATAAATATGAGATGTTTGGATATTTTGATACACACTAGATACATCTTGAAATGAATGAACAAACATAACAAAATGTGTCTATATACATCGATTCACACAAAAATTAATCCCTCTGTTCCATATTGATTATCGTTGATTTAGTAAGAAGTTGTAGTGCTGAACCATGGACGGAGGAGTACTTTTCATTAGCAAACAAGCATAGGGTCACGGGACTCCGGTTCCCTACAGCCGTCGCCTCCCCCAAAGCTAGGGTTTCTCTGCCTCCCGCCGGTGTCACGGCCGGTACACCTCACCTCTGATGGCCTTCTCTGATACGCCTCGCCTCCAGTCTTCAGCTTTCCAACAACAACAACAAATCCTTCAGCTTAACATTTCCAAAAACTTCTTCAATAACATGAATGCTCATATCAATGTTCAGTATTTTGGTAAAAAGATATTGCAGACCATAATTGTCTGCCTTTCACAATCATAATCCAAAACATGCCTGCACCTCCTTGGTATAGGACAACGGCTTCCGCATCTCCAACCGCAATTCTGGTGAGTATTGTTGTCGAGAGGATTAGAGCGCTCTTGGGTGGGGATGGATGTGATGGTACCCTGCGCTGGTAGAGGAGATGGGGGCCTACGGTGGGAGCTCCGCCAAGATGCGGTCCGGCGGCGAGGCCAGGCGTGGGCGATGGGACGCTCTTAGCAAACCCGGCAGGGGGGAGGGGGGGGGTGGGGCGCACCTTACAATCTCCATGGCGTCCTAAGAAGAAGCTCCTCCTTGGGCACCACTGCCCACCAGTTTTGCAGATTGCCTGCCCAAGGCCGCCCGTGTTGCTCTTCCCGTGAAGGTTGTCGTGTCCACTCCCGTGAAGCGCCAATCTAGTCTGCCACCATTGGTCGCCGTTGCTCCTCCGGGGAGGAAGGGATGGAGCATAGGCAGGGGCTGGAGGAGATGGAGCCCGGGGCGGAAGAAGGAGAGGCCATAAGCGTGGGGAAGGGCGGCGGCAGCGGTAACCCTAGCAATGAGGAAAATAGAGAAGAGGAGACGCTGGGGGAAAGGGGAAAAGTATGTCTTTGTTCGTTCGGTTCAGTAAACTTTGACATAGTAAAAGTGGACAGGTGGAGTACGGGAGCTAGCGCCCTTAGCGCGACGCTTATTGTGTTTGATGGATCAGATGTTTTCCCCAAAAAACGGAGTACTTTTCATTCATCATTTGTTTTTACATAAAAAAACAAGGCAGAACACATGATACATGCAGGGGTTAATCGGTGCTAGGTGCCACGGTGGACCTGTGGCAAGTGAAAACAGGGTATGTTTATCTACATGGCGCTCTCAAAGCTGAGATGAAGCTACCTACTCTACAAAAGAAGAGGCTCGTCTTTTCCAATTGAGTAAAATTCATCAGCGGTCCTTAAACTTGCATCGCGTGGTCACTTTGGTCACTGTGTATGGTGTGACGTGAAAGTACGATCGTTGTGCGCCGTAGACCGCTCCTACACCACCAGTTCACCGTCCGACTCCTAGTCTGTGCGCCAGGTGTCGTGTGGATAAGTGACCCGATGGCATATTTGGAAACCCACTCCCCACGTTGCGTGAAAGATACCCGAAGCCCTCCCACGTCTCTCCACCTCGCATGTATCTTTGTTTTTTGTGGAGGCGATCAAATCGGCAGGGAAGGCGACGGAGGTGATCGGTGGCGTGGTGCTCGCAGGTGCCGTGGTCGGAGCAGCGGGTGCGGAGTAGCTTCTCCTTGCAATGGTGAAGAGGAGGCCCCGCTGCCATGTCTCCTGTTTGTCGCACCAACGGAGCCTCTACCCCCGTTTATTGTAAGTTGAGATTTTTTTCGTAAATCTTCTTCTTTCTCTTCCATTCGAGTTTGATAGGGCTGGCATTGTGTTCACCTACGGTATGTGGTAGTATTAGTTGCGTCTATGGAGATTTAGGTTTCGGGTTTTTCAAACCGAATCATGGGTTCGATAGGGTTTTAGGTTACCTTTCGACGGTTGAAATTTTGATCGATTCCGCTTGAACTCCTATTTGTAAAGGCTTTGGCGCCTTTGCAATATGATTATGTACCCGTATGTGCATGTTTGTTGGAATAGGATTAGATTTTGAGCTACGGTTTTTGGATAAAATTGGGGGTATCTGGCACTTTGTGTTGTTCTGTTCAAAAAGGTCATTTTTTGGTCAATTTTGACAGAATGAATTGTGCATTGCTGTTACAGGAGCAAGAAGTGAGAATTTCTCAGTGCAGTTTCTTCATGGTGGTTTTTTCATGGGTGAAGGAAGCAACAGGGTTTATGTTGATGGCCATCAAGTTTGGTACGACAGTTTGGATAAGCTCACCTGGTCTCCAATAATGGTGGAACATTTAGTAGAAGAGATAGGTGATAATTTGATATGTGGGTGGACCGGTGATTAGATGTTCTTACTTGAACAAGCCTCCGCTTATCATTAACCTCCTCGCAAGCATCCATAACTACGAAAAAAATAAGATAACAATCTAACCATAACATTAAACATATGGATCCAAATCAGCCCCTTACGGAATAGCGCATAAACTAGGGTTTAAGTTATTGTCCCTCTAACAACCCATCATCTAGTAACTACTCCACAATGCATTCCCTTATGCCCAAAGATGGTGAAGTGTCATGTAGTTGACGTTCACATAACACCACTAAGGTAATCATAGCATACGTCAAAATATCGAATGAATATCAAATTCACATGATTACTTGCAACATGACTTCTCCCGTGGCCTTAAGAACAAGGCCAACTACTCACAAATAATATTCATGCTCAAGATCAGAGGGATATTAAATAGCATAATGGATCTGAACATATAATCTTCCACCAAATAAACCATATAGCATCAACTACAAGATATAATCAACACTACTAGTCACCCACAGGTTCCAATCTGAGATTCTAGTACAAAGATTGAACACAAGAGATGAACTAGGGTTAGAGATGAGATGGTGCTGTTAAAGATGTTGACAAATATTGGCTTCCCAAAGATGAGAGGGTTGTTGGTGATGACGATGGCTTCGATTTCTCCCTCCGGGAGGGAAGTTCTCTTAGCGAGAATCGCTCGCTAGAGAGCAAAAGTGCTCTGCCCAAGTTAAAGTCTCGAGGCGGTGGCGCTCCATCCCGAAAGTCCTCTCTTTATTTTCTCTAGGTCAAAAGACCTTATATACTCATCGTCTTCAATGTATCTATAATTTTTTATTGTTCCATGCTATTATATTATCATTCTTGGATGTTTTGCAATCATGTTATAGCAACTTTATATCATTTTTTGGGACTAACCTATTGACATAGTGCCCAGTGCCAGTTGCAATTTTTGCTTGTTTTTACTTGTGAATATCGGTACCAAGCGGTGTCCAAGCCTTGTGAAACTTTTTGGAGATTTTTACGGACCATAAGACACCTAGTAGGCCAAAGAAGTACGGAGGGAGGCCCATCGAGCACAACCCACAAGGCGTGCCCGGAGGATTGTGCCCCCCACGAGCCTGCATCGCCTCTTCTCCCTATAAATTCCCAAATATTCCGAAACCCTAAAGAAGTCGACAAAACATAATTCCGGCCACCGCAAGTTCAAGAACCACGAGATCTAATCTAACACCATCACGGAGGTTCATCATCCTTATTAGTGCGTCTCCAATGATCGTGAGTAATCCATCATAGACCTAAGGTGCATGAGACAATAGCTAGATGGCTTCATCTCTCACAATGGTCTCTTGGAGATCTATTTGATGTAACTCTTTTTGCGCTGTGTTTGTTGGGATCCGATGAACTTTGAATTTATGATCAAATCTATATCCATGAATATTATTTGAGTCTTCTTTGATCTCTTATATGCATGATTATTTATAGCCTCGTATTTATTCATTGAATCTTTGGTTTAGTTAGGCCAATTAGATCGATTTTTCTTGCCATGGGAAGAGGTGCTTTGTGGTGGGTTCGATCTTGTGTTGTTCTTTCCCAGTGACAGAAGGGGCAGCAAGACACATATGTATCATTGCTATTAAGGATTACAAGATGAGGCTATTCTTACATGAATAGATCTCGTCTACATCATGTCATTGTTCTTATTGCATTACTTCGTTTCTCCATGAACTTAATAGACTAGATATGCTGGATAGCGGTCGATGTGTGGAGTAATAGTAGTAGATGCAGGCAGGAGTCGGTCTACTAATCTTGGACGTGATGCTTATATATTGATCATTGCCTTGGATATCGTCATAATTATTCGATCTTCTATCAATTGCCCAACAATATTTTGTTTGCCCACCGTGTGCTATTTCTTAAGAGAAGCCACTAGTGAAATTTACGGCCCCCGGGTCTATTCTTTATCATATTTGCTTTGACATCTATTTTTATTCGCTTTTGTATTCAGATCTATTATTCCAAAAACCCAAATACCTTGCTGCATTTTTTTATTTTGTGTTATTGCGAGATCTATTTATCCAAAATCATACAAACCAATCTATCTTTTGCCCAAGGAGGGATTGACAACCCCTCTTATGCATCGAGTTGGAAGTATTTGTTCTTTGTGTGCAGGTACTGATTAGATAGTGTTGCTTGATTCTCCTACTGGACTGATACCTTGGTTTCACAAATGAGAGAAATACCTACCGTAGCTGTACGGCATCATCCCTTCCTCTTTGGGGAAATACCGACGCAGTTTCAAGTGACATGATAGACCAAAAGATGGCCAACGGAGGTGGACAGTGCCCACCACCCACGGGGCACACAGGAGGATGACATGCCACAGTGTCTTGTGGCACTACAAAAAAGACACATCCGTGACATTTTGGGCTGAGCAATTTTTTTACGTCATACTTATGACACATCTATGACGATAATTATGACAAAACCGGTATCATCATAGATGTGGTGGGCTCCTACTTCTATGACAAAAAATCATGATAGAAAATGGGCTTTTCATCCTGGGCGTGCCGGAGACGCACCTGCATCACATTCTTTGGGCTGTCCAAGACGGAAAAAACTCATGGTAGAAGCGAGGGCGAGAATATTTCGGGAGTTCGGCCACGGTGGGTGGTCGGGGCCAAGCGATGCACAGAGGTTTGCCTGTTTCTCTCGTACATGTACGCGCGTGTGTGCGAGGCGTTGCGCTCTAACTGAACCCGAGCGAGGGGTTGGGCTCTAACTGAACCCGAGTGGTTGCACTAGCTACGTTATTGAACCCCAATCGATCCCTTGCTATTAACTGAACCGGAGTGATTCCTTCGCTACAGCTGCTAACTGAAGCCGATTGAACCTGCGGCCTCCTGATTAAGAGTGAATGTGGGGGTTGGTTGAACGAGTCGAGACATCCGTGGTTGGGATTGGATGAACAGTTCCCGATGGGGGTTGGATGAACAGGATCTCGTGGTAGTAGAGGTCGTTGCTGCTGGATGAACAGGATCCCGATTGAGGAGTTGGGGAGGATGAATAGTAGACAGTGGAGGGACCCCGTGGAGGGCTGGTTGAACAGGACCCCATGGAGGGGCTGGTTGAACAGGACCCCGTGGAGGGAGGAAAAATCTTAAAGGGAAGCTAATCTGGCCCCCCCGGGAAGGGGAAAAGCCCAGGCGGGTTAAAACTTTTAAGCCCCGGGTTGGGGGCCTTGGGAGATGTGGCCTTTCGGGGCCCCTTAGAAAGGGGGTTTGAGGGTTTCCTTTTTCAACCTTAATTTCTTGAAGGGTTTTCCCCCAAGAACCTTTTCCTTTTGGGGGGGAACTTTTAAATTTTTGGGTTTGTTTGGGGGTATTTTCCCTTTTTTTCAACCCAAATCTTTAAAAATTTTTCTTTTTCCATTTCTTTGGCTTTATTTATATCATTTTCCACTAAGGAAATTTGGGGGGAACAACTAATCCCCAAATTTAAACAAAACTTAAAATCCCATTTCTTGTTATCCTTCAAAATTTTTTTTCAAGGGAATTATTTGGGATAAATTAAAAAAGGAAAAGTCCCCTTTTTGGTTTTAAAAACTTGATTCTTTTGAGAATATTTGGGGGAATAAGTTGGCCTTTTGGGATAAAAGCTTTAAAAAACTTGGGCCCGATCCTTTTTAAACCCAAAACCCGATAACCAAATTTTGGGAAATTTGGGTATGGGTTTCAAATTTTATATTTTCTCCAAATTTTTAAAATAAAAAATTCCCTGCCCTTCATTTGACCCCACCCAATAAAATTTAAAATTTCCTTTTAAGGTTTCCTTTTTCCCAAAAATTTAAAAATTTTTAAGTTAAAATCTTTTCCCCTTTGGGAAAATGGTAAAAATTTAAAAAGGGGAAAAAATTTTTAAAAACTTTTCCCTTTTTTAAAAAAAATTATTATTTTTTAAAACAAATAAATTTAAAATTCTTTTGGGGGCCCTGGGGGGTTTAAACCCCTTTTAGGAAAAACCAGGGGAAAAGGGCCCCCCATTTTTTAGTAAGTTTCCCCTAATTTTAAAAGCCAATCTAAAAGGTTTTTTGGGAGTTTTTTGAAGGCCAGGGGAATTCTCAAATTTCACAACCCCACCAAAAAACTTTTTTTAAATAAACTCATTAAAACTTCTCCATCCGCTCTCACATGTAAGATGTTCTAACTTTTCTTCCGAGTCGATGTATAGACTTGTTTTAATATGTTTGTTCACTTATTTTATTCCATTTATTGTTCACATTGAAATATCCAAAACATCATATATTCATGAACAAAGGAAGTACCTAATAACCTAGTTAATATATTATGCACCCTTTGAGAGGGTATAAAACTACAAATACCCACATCAACGAATAAGACAACAACGGTTCACTATTACTCCCTCCATTCATAAATATGAGATGTTTGGATATTTTGATACACACTAGATACATACTGAAATGAATGAACAAACATAACAAAATGTGTCTATATACATCTGATTCACACAAAAATTAATCCCTCTGTTCCATATTGATTATCGTTGATTTAGTAAGAAGTTGTAGTGCTGAACCATGGACGGAGGAGTACTTTTCATTAGCAAACAAGCATAGGGTCACGGGACTCCGGTTCCCTACAGCCGTCGCCTCCCCCAAAGCTAGGGTTTCTCTGCCTCCCGCCGGTGTCACGGCCGGTACACCTCACCTCTGATGGCCTTCTCTGATACGCCTCGCCTCCAGTCTTCACTTTCCAACAACAACAACAAATCCTTCAGCTTAACATTTCCAAAAACTTCTTCAATAACATGAATGCTCATATCAATGTTCAGTATTTTGGTAAAAAGATATTGCGCACTATAATTGTTCCGCTTTCACAATCATAATCCAAAACATGCCCGCACCTCCTTGGTATAGGACAACGGCTTCCGTGATCTCCAACCGCATTCGTGAGTATTGTTGTCGAGAGGATTAGAGCGCTCTTGGGTGGGGATGGATGTGATGGTACCCTGCGCTGGTAGAGGAGATGGGGGCCTACGGTGGGAGCTCCGCCAAGATGCGGTCCGGCGGCGAGGCCGGGCGTGGGCAGTGGACGCGCTCTTAGCAAACCCGACAGGGGGGAGGGGGAGTGGGGGTGGGGCGCACCTTACAATCTCCATGGCGTCCTAAGAAGAAGCTCCTCCTTGGGCACCACTGCCCACCAGTTTTGCAGATTGCCCGGCCGCTGCGCCGGCTTCGTGTTGCTCTTCCCGTGAAGGTTGTCGTGTCCACTCCCGTGAAGCGCCAATCTAGTCTGCCACCATTGGTCGCCGTTGCTCCTCCGGGGAGGAAGGGATGGAGCATAGGCAGGGGCTGGAGGAGATGGAGCCCGGGGCGGAAGAAGGAGAGGCCATAAGCGTGGGGAAGGGCGGCGGCAGCGGTAACCCTAGCAATGAGGAAAATAGAGAAGAGGAGACGCTGGGGGAAAGGGGAAAAGTATGTCTTTGTTCGTTCGTTCAAGAACTTTGACATAGTAAAAGTGGACAGGTGGAGTACTGGGAGCTAGCGCCTCTTAGCGACGCTTATTGTGTTTGATGGATCGATGTTTTCCCCAAAAACGGAGTACTTTTCATTCATCATTTGTTTTACATAAAAAACAAGGCGTAACACATGATACATGCAGGGGTTAATCGGTGCTAGGTGCCACGGTGGACCTGTGGCAAGTGAAAACAGGTATGTTTATCTACATGGCGCCTCAAAGCTGAGATGAAGCTACCTACTCTACAAAAGAAGAGGCTCGCTTTTCCAATTGAGTAAAATTCATCACGTCCTTAAACTTGCATCGCGTGGTCACTTTGGTCACGTGGTATGGTGTGACGTGAAAGTACGATCACAGCGCCAGAGACCGCCTCCTACACCACCAGTTCACCGTCCGACTCCTAGTCTCAGGCGCCTGTGTCGTGTGGATAAGGACCGATGGCATATTTGAAACCCACTCCCACGCTATGCGTGAAAGATACCAAGCCCTCCCACGCCTCTCCACCTCGCATGTATCTTTGTTTTTGTGGAGGCGATCAAATCGGCAGGAAGGCGACGAGGTGATCGGTGGCGTGGTGCTCGCAGGTGCCGTGGTCGGAGCAGCGGGTGCGGAGTAGCTTCTCCTTGCAATGGTGAAGAGGAGGCCCCGCTGCCATGTCTCCTGTTTGTCGCACCAACGGAGCCTCTACCCCCGTTTATTGTAAGTTGAGATTTTTTTCGTAAATCTTCTTCTTTCTCTTCCATTCGAGTTTGATAGGGCTGGCATTGTGTTCACCTACGGTATGTGGTAGTATTAGTTGCGTCTATGGAGATTTAGGTTTCGGGTTTTTCAAACCGAATTGCGGGTTTCTGATAGGGTTTTAGGTTCTGCTCGACCGGTTGAAATTTTGATCGATTCCGCTTGAACTCCTATTTGTAAGGCACTGGCGCACTGCAATATGATTATGTACCCGTATGTGCATGTTTGTTGGAATAGGATTAGATTTTGAGCTACGGTTTTTGGATAAAATTGGGGGTATCTGGCACTTTGTGTTGTTCTGTTCAAAAAGGTCATTTTTTGGTCAATTTTGACAGAATGAATTGTGCATTGCTGTTACAGGAGCAAGAAGTGAGAATTTCTCAGTGCAGTTTCTTCATGGTGGTTTTTTCATGGGTGAAGGAAGCAACAGGGTTTATGTTGATGGCCATCAAGTTTGGTACGACAGTTTGGATAAGCTCACCTGGTCTCCAATAATGGTGGAACATTTAGTAGAAGAGATAGGTGATAATTTGATATGTGGGTGGACCAGTGATTAGATGTTCTTACTTGAACAAGCCTCCCGCTTATCATTAACCTCCTCGCAAGCATCCATAACTACGAAAAAAATAAGATAACAATCTAACCATAACATTAAACATATGGATCCAAATCAGCCCCTTACGGAATAGCGCATAAACTAGGGTTTAAGTTATTGTCCCTCTAACAACCCATCATCTAGTAACTACTCCACAATGCATTCCCTTATGCCCAAAGATGGTGAAGTGTCATGTAGTTGACGTTCACATAACACCACTAAGGTAATCATAGCATACGCCAAAATATCGAATGAATATCAAATTCACATGATTACTTGCAACATGATTTCTCCCGTGGCCTTAAGAACAAGGCCAACTACTCACAAATAATATTCATGCTCAAGATCGAGGGATATTAAATAGCATAATGGATCTGAACATATAATCTTCCACCAAATAAACCATATAGCATCAACTACAAGATATAATCAACACTACTAGTCACCCACAGGTTCCAATCTGAGATTCTAGTACAAAGATTGAACACAAGAGATGAACTAGGGTTAGAGATGAGATGGTGCTGTTAAAGATGTTGACAAATATTGGCTTCCCAAAGATGAGAGGGTTGTTGGTGATGACGATGGCTTCGATTTCTCCCTCCGGGAGGGAAGTTCTCTTGGCAGAATCGCTCTGCTAGAGAGCAAAAGTGCTCCTGCCCAAGTTCCGTCTCGAGACGGCGGCGCTCCATCCCGAAAGTCCTCTCTTTATTTTTCTCTAGGTCAAAAGACCTTATATACTCATACGTCTTCAATGTATCTATAATTTTTTATTGTTCCATGCTATTATATTATCATTCTTGGATGTTTTGCAATCATGTTATAGCAACTTTATATCATTTTTTGGGACTAACCTATTGACATAGTGCCCAGTGCCAGTTGCAATTTTTGCTTGTTTTTTACTTCGCAGAATATCAGTACCAAACGGTGTCCAAACGCAGCGAAACTTTTTGGAGATTTTTTCTGGACCATAAGACACCTAGTAGGCCAAAGAAGTACCAGAGGGGAGGCCCATCGGGAGCACAACCCACAAGGGCGTGCCCAGAGGGATTGTGCCCCCCCCCACAGAGCCCCTGCATCGCCTCTTCTCCCTATAAATTCCCAAATATTCCAGAAACCCTAAGGGAGTCGACAAAACATAATTCCAGCCGCCGCAAGTTCAAGAACCACGAGATCTAATCTAACACCATCACGGAGGGTTCATCATCCTTATTGGTGCGTCTCCAATGATGCGTGAGTAATCCATCATAGACCTAAGGGTCTGTAGACAATAGCTAGATGGCTTCATCTCTCACAATGGTCTCTTGGAGATCTATTTGATGTAACTCTTTTTGCGCTGTGTTTGTTGGGATCCGATGAACTTTGAATTTATGATCAAATCTATATCCATGAATATTATTTGAGTCTTCTTTGATCTCTTATATGCATGATTATTTATAGCCTCGTATTTATTCATTGAATCTTTGGTTTAGTTAGGCCAATTAGATCGATTTTTCTTGCCATGGGAAGAGGTGCTTTGTGGTGGGTTCGATCTTGTGTTGTTCTTTCCCAGTGACAGAAGGGGCAGCAAGACACATATGTATCATTGCTATTAAGGATTACAAGATGAGGCTATTCTTACATGAATAGATCTCGTCTACATCATGTCATTGTTCTTATTGCATTACTTCGTTTCTCCATGAACTTAATAGACTAGATATGCTGGATAGCGGTCGATGTGTGGAGTAATAGTAGTAGATGCAGGCAGGAGTCGGTCTACTAATCTTGGACGTGATGCTTATATATTGATCATTGCCTTGGATATCGTCATAATTATTCGATCTTCTATCAATTGCCCAACAATATTTTGTTTGCCCACCGTGTGCTATTTCTTAAGAGAAGCCACTAGTGAAATTTACGGCCCCCGGGTCTATTCTTTATCATATTTGCTTTGACATCTATTTTTATTCGCTTTTGTATTCAGATCTATTATTCCAAAAACCCAAATACCTTGCTGCATTTTTTTATTTTGTGTTATTAAGTAGATCTATTTATCCAAAATCATACAAACCAATCTATCTTTTCGCCCAAGGAGGGATTGACAACCCTCTTATGCATCGAGTTGGAAGTATTTGTTCTTTGTGTGTGTACCGATTAGATAGTGTTGCTTGATTCTCCTACTGGACTGATACCTTGGTTTCACAAATGAGAGAAATACCTACCGTAGCTGTACGGCATCATCCCTTCCTCTTTGGGGAAATACCGACGCAGTTTCAAGTGACATGATAGACCAAAAGATGGCCACCGGAGGTGGACCAGAGTGCCCACCACCCACCAGGGCACACCTGGAGGGGATGACATGCCCTGGTGTCTTGTGGCACTACAAAAAAAGACACATCCGTGACATTTTGGGCTGAACGAATTTTTTTCTGTCATACTTATGACACATCTATGACGATAATTATGACAAAACCCGGTATCATCATAGATGTGGTGGGCTCCTACTTCTATGACAAAAAATCATGATAGAAAATGGGCTTTTCATCCTGGGCGTGCCGGAGACGCACCTGCATCACATTCTTTGGGCTGTCCAAGACGGAAAAAACTCATGGTAGAAGCGAGGGCGAGGAATATTTCGGGGAGTTCCCGGTTACGGTGGGTGGTCGGGGCCAAGCGATGCACAGAGGTTTGCCTGTTTCTCTCGTACATGTACGCGCGTGTGTGCGAGGCGTTGCGCTCTAACTGAACCCGAGCGAGGGGTTGGGCTCTAACTGAACCCGAGTGGTTGCACTAGCTACGTTATTGAACCCCAATCGATCCCTTGCTATTAATCAACCGAGTGATTCTTCGCCATACCGCTAATCAAGCCGATTGAACTCGCGGCCTCGATTAAGAGTGAATGTGGGGTTGGTTGAACGAGTCGAGACATCCGTGGTTGGGATTGGATGAACAGTTCCCGATGGGGGTTGGATGAACAGGATCTCGTGGTAGTAGAGGTCGTTGCTGCTGGATGAACAGGATCCCGATTGAGGAGTTGGGGAGGATGAATAGTAGACAGTGGAGGGACCCCGTGGAGGGCTGGTTGAACAGGACCCCATGGAGGGGCTGGTTGAACAGGACCCCGTGGAGGGCTGGTTGAACAGTAGCCAGTGGAGGCTGGATGAACAGGACCCCGTGGAGGGCTGGATGAACAGGACCCTGTGGTTGAACAGTAGCTGGTGGAGGTTGGAGGAAGTCGACGGTTGATGAAAAGTAGCAGGTGGAGGCTGGAGGAAGTCGATGATGGATGAACGAGAGCTGGAGTCCTGCTTTGCAAAGGTTCCCACACCCTCGATGAACAGACCTCTATTTCGACCGTAGGAGGTCGAAGAGAAGTCCGTTTCCTCCGTTTTGCGGTATGCCACACCCCTCCCGATCAATAGGACCCCGTTTCGACCGTAGGAGTTCGAACAGAATTCCGTTTCCATCATTTTGCTGTATGCCAAACCCTTCACGATGAACATGACCCCGTTTTGACTGTACGCAGTCGAATAGAAGGCCCGTTTCCTCCGTTGTGCGGTACGCCATGCCTCATTTTGGCTGTTCCGTCCAAGCCGGTTTGCTCCCGATGAACAGGACGCGTTCCGACCTAGTGGCTTCACTCCCGATGAACATGACGCATTCTGACCAAGTCACCTGGCTCTCGGTGAAGACAGCGTTTTTTCCTCCGTTCCGACCCAGCCGGTTAGCTGCCGATGAACAGGACGGCGTCATTTTCGTCCGTTGCCTCTCCATGTACACGAGCCCTAGCCGTACGTATGCGCGGGTATGGATTCGATACCCCGCTCGTATGTACATATGTAGCCGTATTTACTATTGCAGCGTGGTCGTATGTACGTGTACACGATATACACGGGACTGCGTCGCATGCTACGTCGGCGCCTATACTTCGACACGTGTTGCTCCTTACTCAGAAACGATACGTCGCTACCGAGAGACCGATTGACCGCTACGTACGTACACGTTTGTGATCGGACAGATAAAGCTAAGCTTCAACCTGGTGGGTCCCAGCTATCAGGGGGTAAGAAGTCAGTTCCTTCCGTGCGAAGATAAACCCGGTGGGTCCAGCCGTCAGGGGGGAATGTCTTTTTCGCGAAATACAGAGGCCGTTCTGGTAGGTCCGAGGTATCAGGTGGAGGAATCATTATTTTGCACGTAATAAGGAGACTCTTCCTTGCGTGCGGCCATGGACCCAGCTGTCAGCCTCTCCACTTACAGTCCTCTTCTGATGGTTGTCGTTCATTGACCGCATTGACGATGCCGTACCGCCCGAGAGCACCAAGGTGGTGGACGACGACACGGCTTAGGAAGGGAACAACCCGGAGCCAGGGAATACGCAATAGGTTATGCCCATGCGGAGGGGGGCACGAAGGTTCACTGCTTCGTCTACGGTTTGAGGTTGTCATCTCCGGAGAATAACAAGGGGGTGTGGGTGAGTAGAGGGAAGGCCTGGCCTGTGGTGGGACTAGGGTGGGTGGTGAGGCCTACGTGGCAGCACAGCCGGCCACGAGAGGCACGAGCAGGCGGCACGGCCGGCGCTGGTTTGAGCGGCAGGAGCAAGAAGACCAGAGGTTGAAGAAGCACGATGACCGTTGGATGGACATCACACGATCACCGCAACTAGAATCGTTTATATTGACTAAGTTGACAAAGCCCTGCATCGGCGTCAACTTAGTAGGCCCACAATTGAGCCTCCAAATATGGTGGGACCGACCTAGCAGCGGGGCTATTCATTATTTTTGTGCGTAATAGTTGGTGGATCCAAGCTGTCAGCGGGGGGAATGTTTTGTTGCGGAATACAGAGGCCCTTCCGGTGGGTCCCAGCTGTCAGGAGGAGGAATCATTATTTTGCACGTACTAAGGAGGCACTTCCTACACGCAAAAAAAGGAGGCACTTCCTTGCGTGTGGCCGTGGACCCAGCTGTCAGCCTCTCCACGTACAGTCCTCTTCTGATGGATGTCGTTTGTTGACCACGTCGTGCCGAGAGCACCAAGGCGATGGACGACGGTGAGGCCAAGTAAGGGAACGACTCGGAGCCGAGGAAGACTTGATAGTTGTTTCCCATGCGGAGTGGGTACGAGGGTTTACTTGCTCAGCCACAGTGTGAGGCTGTCGTCGCCGGAGAATAGCAGGAGGTGTGTGTGAGTAGAGGGATAGCCATGCTAGGGATGTGAGTATGGTGGGGCCGTGGGGCCTGCCCGGTGGCACCGCCGGCCACGGGAGGAGGGAGGAGGCGGTTCCACCGGTGCTGGTTTGGTCGGCTGGAGTAGCAAGATCAGAGACTAAAGAAGCACGATTATTATTAGATTGACATCTAACGGTCTAACGATGGTAGAGTCGATTGTTGACTAAGTTTCTTTTTTTGAGAAACCTTGTGTACGCATGAACTTAGTAGGCCCACAAGTCAGCCTCCAAATCTATGGCAGACAACATAGAGCCCATTTGCTAAAAAATTTAATAATTTTGCAGCCCATTTTCTAATTCTTAAGGAATTTATTACAACCCATTTTATGCCCAGGACCACGGTCAGAAAGTTCAACCTTATTTTGCATATTTCTGTGGAGCCCGAACTGTTTTATTTCAAAAATTATAAACATTTATTTTTTAAGAACTTATTGATTTTCCAAAAAAATATTATTTTGTTTTTGTAAGCTAATAAGACATGGGACAATTGAGTTGGTTTAAGGAAAAACCAGTGGTAAAAAAATCAGTGCTGGGAGGGAAAACAACCACAAAAAATAAGGATGTAAAGATGAAAAGGGAACTTTATGTATTTTCAATATAATAATATGTGTATATGAACTAGTAAAACTATAGGTAGAGATTAGAAAACGGAAGTAGGAATGGCGTTTCAAGAGGAAAATAGAATTGGGCTGTGTGTTTGATTCAGTAAAAAAACTGCTTGTGGATGTTCTAAGACAATATATAACTAAGGCTGGCAGGCCAGAGACCAGTAGATACCTGCTGGATCTTTGTGCCCCATTGTCGTCATGGGCTAGGCCTGATATAAACAAAACCAAGCCTGGACAGTCTATAGCCCAGTTGAAACTTGCTCGACCTGAAAAAACAATATACCTGATCGATCCCAGTTATCAGTCTGTACTTGAAGAATTCTCTCGTTTATTGACTACGTTTAAGACTTTGTGGGTTTCACCGTCTCAAATGTCAACAACATTTTTCCATCGTGATAATAAGTCCATGCACTTGCTTGTGTACGGCCATGGACCTGCTGGTTCAGTACGGTTAGGCTCTGTATGGACGTCCGTCTTGTGGTTCCACGGAAGAATTTCATGCAAATCAGATGATTTTCAGTGAAAGCGGACTAAATTCATTGCATTTTACATATTTATTTTCATTGTGGAATATTTTACATATTTCAACTAATAATAACGGACTAGGCCTTTTTTTAGTCCATGGGAGGCGCTTCACGATCGAGGTCGCGACACTTAACTATTCTGGAAGGCCCAAATCTATCGCTCCCCTCTTTTAACAATTTGCAGTTGGGCTTGGCATGCCACAACCTAGTTCTGACATGCTGCGTCCAACTATCATCCTGTGAAACCGGATGGATCCCCTGCGTACTTCGAAGATGTAAAAAATTTGGAGAACTAGGAATTCGAACGGCGGGTGCTTATGCTACCCATCAAATAAAAATCAGGTGCCTGAAAATTCATTTCGAAACAAATGATTCAGCTTTATATCCACGTCAACCCTTGACATGATGGTTCGAAGCAAATGCCAAGTTCATACCGAAAGATCCTTAACAACAATAACAACTTGCAAACGACCAGGTAGTACAAGTACCAATACCAAACTAACTTATAATCTTTTTAGTCCTGGCCCTAGTGTTCGTCTGGTAGAAAATCTTGCAGAGGACTAGCTCCTGCTCCTTCTCTTGCTCCAGGTCCCCGAGGTGGTACTGGTGCACCACCCAGTTGGTCCTCTGCTGGTTGAAGTTCTTGTTGGTGTGCAGCACCAGAACCTTTTTGTTGCCCGTCTGCCGGCTGTTGACCATCACCGGCAAGGAATTGCCAGTCTTGTGCCACATCGCGTGTACACCGCACTCCGACTGTATCTTGTGACGTGTCTGCGTGCCCCTTTTGAACGCCCTGGAGTTGCGCTAGAAGAAATGCTTGTTAAGGCCCACTTAGTGTGATACATGCAGTACTGTTGAATACAGGTTTTAGTGTACGTAGTTACCATTTTCATAACATCTTTGGCATGTTGAAGTCACTTGTTTCACTTTTTATTACCTATCAAATTGTAATTTCTTCACTAGGTGTGTGTCTAAAAAGAAAAATAGAGCTATAAACAAAGCAATATGTTTGTGCAAGTAGATGGCCGATCGGTGTCTCACCTGGAAGTTTCTCAGGATTGGTGTATCATATGTCATGCTTGTTGTCGATGGTTGGTATGGACAAATCGATGAGAGGGTGAGATCTCGCACTGTCAACACTCACTTTGGCCTCAAGGTGCTCGATCAGCTCCTGATCCATGGGATCAAAGTTGACGCCAGCCGGCAGCACCGACCAATACTTCTTGGACTTGCATCGATTAATTCCAGTTAAATGGTACTCAATGTATGATCAATCAATTGTTTTAAGTAAATGATGAAAGATTTCAACAGATAAGTGGTACTCCAAATCTGAAGTCCACAATACCCGAACAAACTGGGGTCTTGGCTTCATTGCTACATGTAGACTCTAAAGACTTTAAAACCCCCATAAAGATCAAAATCATAATACAGGGCGACGGGACGAATACTCACAGGAGCGGTCTCGCTTTCCTTCCTTCATCCGGCTAGCTTGAAGAGCATCCTTGTTGAGATTGATTTTTTAGCGTCTTCCATTTGACTACTTGCAATGAAGTATAGTAACTCCAGGACCTCATCGCTCATTGTACCAAATGGATCGGAACAAGGCAGCAGCTGGGAGGTGGGAAGACCGGGAGATAATGGGAGTGCGATTTTGTAGAGAATGCAAGAGTGTTGTTGTAGTATGAGAGGGGTGAGCTGAACACACTGCCAAGACTCTTGCATCACCTCACGCACAGCGTGTTGTCACATCAATTCAATGTGAGGACATGATGAATAATTTGACCGACGTATACTAGTACTACTACTGTACTACTTACTAGTCATATTTAGTGTCACATTTTAACCATAGTTTAACTAACAAAATATCAGTGCATGTCACCAAAAAATTATACCATTGGAAACTATGTTCAAATACGAATCAAACGATATAATTTTTTGTGACATGCATTAACATTTAGTTAGTTAAATTTATGGTCAAAATTTGACACAAATTACGGAGGGGACCAATAAACTAGGAGGGAGATAGTAGTACAAGTAGCGCAATATACGGTATAGAGGACTAGTACAAACTTAGAAATGGAGTAAAAAGTTACAAGGCTGTGCGACAAACTTTGTAGGCTACATGAGTAATACAAAATATAATTCCCATTGGACAACACTTTCACCAACAAGTACGCACAGAATTTCCATCAGCATTATCAGTACATCCTATGCAGGTGAGTTAGGATGCACTTGATCCCAGAAAGGTACCTATCCTTCAAACTAACAACAATACATAATATCCAACAAAAGAGGGTCATGCTACAACAGCAGGATACATGGCTCTGTGTAGATATCAGTACAAATCAAGTTGTGCATATTTGCTATTGGCATGAACCACATCACCGCGTGTTGGGTTTTCAAAAGCCATTCATCACATGGAAGCTTGATGCCTTTCACACACTGAAGATTATCTGGCAACAAGCTGTGTCGACGAATCTCTGGATATGGTGATTCATGAAACCTATGGTACGATGTATAAACAAGTTCCCCCTGGCGAATGGAGGTTGCATAGCACGGTAATCATCGCTGGTGATATGATCGATGATTGGTTGGATGATCGGATAATTGAGCCCGAGGAACATGGAGTGGTTGCCAAGGCTATAAACCCGCCTCCAGTTGAATACGCATGGCCCAACGGAGCCGGGATCTTTCTCGAACACGAAGCAGCCATAGCCATCACAGTCACGAACGCCCTAGGCATTGTACTGCATGTTGTTTGATGAAATGGTTTTGTCAATTTGGTACGTGCGAATGAGCATCAAATGATCGTCGTTAGTCGAACGAGCGATAAACCACCACCCATTGAATGGTATGATTCCAGGTCCTGGAATCATGAAGGCCAGCACATTTGCGTCTGCTGCAACACAACAAATTGGAGACCAAAAGGACAAAAATATACAATCATGTTCAGAGTATGTGTGGAATTAAGATTCTTATAATAGTGACACATATCATAGATAGAGAATTGCAATGCCGTGGTCATAATCGTACCCCAAGTTAAAAATAATAAGCCAATGGCTTTCATATTCTAGCAGTATGTCATGGTTCAAACGTCATGTAACAATGAGAGGAAAACAACTATGAGAGGGCCTACTCATATTCTACCATAGCACTTAATATTGTTCTCATATCAACTCTAAATAATAACATGCGTGTTATAAAAACCTTGGAAATGAGAGTAACATATAGCAATCATGAGGTTATACTCATAATATCTATTCTAACAATCATTAGATGCCAATTGTTCTCATATCAACTCTAACATAACATGTGTGGTCATAAAAATCTAGGAAATGAGAGGAACATATAGCAATGATGTGGTTATAGACATACTATCTATTCTAAATTTGTAACAATCAATAGGCAATCGTATTCATAAGGTAAAGATGAGATGAGATGGAACAATTACACGACGATAGATTCCACTAGTATAGGCAGCCAATCTGTGCGTCGACCACATACACGATGCCATCATGCACTATAGCATCAAATAGAAATGTAGGCTCGACAAGATTGACGACGAGCCATAACCATGTATGGCGACCGGATTCTAGATAGACTAATCCATGTCGAAGAAGGCAATGAGCTTGTAATCCATGTAGTCTTCTGATGGTGTGGGCACTTCGCAGATTACAACCTTCAGCAAACGGAGGTCACACCAAAAGCTCGACGAGTCTCGTGCGTAGTAGGCAGGAGTGTCTGGTGGGCCGCGAGGCTCGATGGCAGCGGTATCCAATGATGGAAGGGTGATCTCTCACTGGGTGTATATATCCACGAGATACCATGGACTACCGGGTTGGTGGATGAGGATGATCCAGTTGGCCTTCATGCCCACCCAGTAGTGGCTGCGCATGAAGGACAGGTGGATAGGTAGTGGTAGCATGTCGAGGGGCACCATGGCAACCTTCGTAGGATCATCAAGTCGGTGTATGGGCCACCTGCGAGGATCGGGCATCAGCAAGCAAGGTGTCTTGAAAAGGTCCGGCCGGTTGCAGACGAGTAGATGGTACAAAGGCACCGAGCATGCAACCAGACGAACTGTGCTGAGCAGGTCCATAGGATTACAGATCTGCTCCAAGAGAACATCATGGAGGGAATTCCAATCGCGGCTCTGCGTGTCAGTCGGTTCTGGCATAGGTTTTTTAGGGTGCTGAGTGATTGGGGTTTTCGGTGCCTGCGAGCGAGTGGGGAAGTGGATTTGGGCAGGCGAGCGAAGAAGACGGCGTGTGTCGCCAAGCAGTGAGCGGGAGGATATGGTACGCGAGCTACCAAGGAAGAGGGCGCGGGTGGGCGAGCGGTGAGCCGGGGAAAATGGTGTGCGGCCGACGATGGGGAAAAGAGGAGGAAGAAGAAGAGAGGAGGAAGAAGAGGGAAAGATGGGGAAGAAAGTGCATTAAATCTCAATTCTACTAGTACTACTACCAAGATATACCGTCCATTGGAGTGTAAATAGTTAAGCCGATGACATGTGGGTCTACCACAAGAGGGCCCATATGTCAATTAATGGAAGAGAGAGGTGCGTAGGCGTATTTGCGGAAGCGTGCTCCACTGGCAAACATGATGGCAGTACTGGGTAAGGCCGATTCAGCTTATTAATTAAGTGTCCCATCTGCTAGAGCGCGTATTGTCATTTCACTATGAAGACTAGTTGAATAGTTCTCTCTGACCAAGATGGGGAATAATGGATCGCCAAGACTTCCTATCTACAGTATCCCTATGCCTCTACTCTCATCCTGTCCAACAAGATGAAACATTGGCCAAGGCACCCGATGCCAATAATGTAGCAGTACTACTAGTACTTTGTGTCAAATTTTTACCATCTATTTAACTAATAAAATGTTAATGCATTTCACCAAAAATCATATCACTCGATTCGTATTTGAACATTGTTTTTAATAGTATAGTTTTTTATGACATGCATGCACACTTTGTTAGTTAAATTTACGGTCAAAATTTTACACTAAGTACGAAGGGGACCATTAAACCAGGACGACGGGTTTATATACAGGTCAATAAAAAATCATCAACCAAGGTAGTAGTAAATGATGAGTTCCCGAAGAAACTTTTCCGGAAGTACTCAATAATGGGCTCGTTTTCCTCAAGAAAATTGTGTTTACGAACGTATTAATTGGGAATGCATGCGTGAGGAACAAATGATCAGAACTTTTACACGCATTGGTGAGTTTTCTCTTAATTCTCGCATGCAACATTTTAGTGAAGCTTGAAATATGAACATGTGAATCGGAGGGAGTAAAAGCCTCATGCATGCCTGCATGCATGCATGCAACATGCAACAGTCGACGTACACATGCACGCACGCAACACTCACGCATCCATGCGGCACATGGCACACGATGCAACACACACGCACGCTCAAGTGTTCAACCTACTCCCTGCGTCCGTGAAAGACTGTACATATAGAGATTTACACATTGACCATGAGGAACCGGAACTTAATGGCATAATTAACGCCCAAAAGTAGCAGACTTATATGTGCATGTGACCGTTGAGAGAAGAAGATTAAATGAAGGATGTTGCATGCTGTAATTAAGGATAGACATGTAGCCTGTAGCTAGAGCACAAATTGGTGCAATAGGCTGGCCATAGTGGAAGTAACATAACTAGTAACATGCACTTGGGTCAAGCAAACATGCTTATGTGGCACACAATAAAAGAAGAGAGAGAGGGTTAGAGTAACATAGGTAGATACCGTATAATATTAAATGCTATGCTACTTTGTGTCATGCATGGCAATAAATATGATCATCTATGATACTACTTTATGATATTATGCACTATGGAGGTAGTATCATACACTAGTATCATATGCATGATACTAGTATATGATACTCCCCACTACGAGTAGCCTTAGTCAATCAATATCGATTAGATTAAAGCCTAAGTGTATTGGAAGTGTAGATGTACACTCTTTGTTGGAAGACCGAGGGAGTACACATGCATGCACTCACATACACAGCCAGGGTGGTTCGCGCGCAAGGGTTGGACTCCTATCGCGCCTGCGCAAAGTTTTGTTAACTGATTTCTTTGCTCTGCCAACTAACAGGTGGGACCCAGAAACTAGGTGTCTATTTCACCAGTCAACAAAGTGCCACATCGACTATGTGGCTGGTCAGTAGGGTGTAATACAGTGCTCTACGGTGAGCTAGTGATCCTATAATCACCACGAAACTATCTATTGACCGTAATGAGCGTATTGTTATATATGTTGACCGCCAGTGTATTTTTGTTGTTGCAAATTAAGCCAGATTAGCCGGAAAGGACACAGTATGGACTAGTACTGCTTTGATGTGTTCCTCAACTCGCCGAACAAGGAGAAGCTTGCTTACTACGCCCTCTACCTCGCCCACGCGTCGTGCCTCACATGACGAGGAGAAGCTTGCTTACTATGTACGCCTACACCCTCTTCCTCGCCCACGCGTGTGGTGGCTCACAGGACGAGGAGAGGGTTTTTACTACAACGCCCTCTCCCTCTCCCTCGCCCTCGCCTTGCCATTGCGGTGGACGTGTAGCAGTTCATTTGGTGTCAGATTGCTAGAAGCATATTGTACTGTAGTATCATTGTTGGACCTTCCGAAGAGCCGAAGATCCAAGTGCAAGGTTCACACAAGTATGAACTGTTGAACCTCCCTAAGAGGCAATGAGCCAAGCGCAAGCTTTATAGGAGTTTCCGTCCTAGTAGAAGTACTACAACTATAGCGAACGATGCTATTGTATGATGCCGCCACGTTACCTATATCCAAAGTTGTGACACCTTTTTTCACAAAGAGCGTGTTGGAACCCGTGCAGCGTCCAGACAAGTTGCACGTACACATAACACACTTAATAGTAATAAATTCAAAAGGACAGATGCGAGTATGCTGCACAAGTTCATCTCTATTTCATGTGATAAATTTGTGCACGACTAGTCTACATATATTCACAGCGCTGCCATTCACAATTTACCATACTCCACTTACAAGTTATAGATGGGCTCCATGTCCTCCTCCAGGTTCCAGTCCCAGGTGTTCTTCATGGATGGCACGATCCATAACGGTGGGTAACGGTAACCATTGTCGCAGCTTTCTAGTCTGGTTCCACACGATGGAGACTCATCCAAGCTGAAGCGCCATAAATCAGGGATAGCGTGTCCCAGCATGTCATTCATCTGGCGGTGCACACTGAAGAAACAACAATGCTTCAAGAACGGCAGGCCTTCGATGTCGTGCACGGAAGGTGGCATCTGCTTCACAATGGGGTAGCCATCCCCTATGAAAAGCGAGTACTCTCCAAGAGTGTTCCTCGGCACCCACATAGCACCACAGGGGTCAAACTTGGCGCCGTTCATCTGGTACACACGGAATCTCAGATTTGGACACATGGTGACGTCCATAGTCAAGGTCCATGCATAATAATGTTGTGCTCAAATATGGCGGTCACTAATACTGTGAAGCAAATAGTACTACTCCTGTATAGAGGAAGTAAAATAACCGGCTTATTATATATAGCCACTCTTGGCTACATGGATGAGATAGTAAGACATGGAAAAACAAAAATGGTGGGAGCTAGTGGGTTCAAGTCTTCAAGGGCCTAGCTAGCTATACGCATCATCCAAGGTAAAAAGTACTCCTACTAGTACTAGTAAGCAGTACAACAATGAAAGAGAAGGTGAGAAGGTTAAAAATATATAATACTAAGTTGTACTACTAGTATAGTAAACATGTCCCAGTCAAGAAAAGAAAATAACTAACAAGCACTACTTGATGCCTGCTAGAACTATGTCGGTATTTCCCCAAACAGGAAGGGATGATGCAGTATAGCGACGCTAGGTATTTCGCTCAGTGATGAGACCAAGGTTATCGAACAAGTAGGAGAACCTCCTAACACCACATAAACAGCCCCTGCACACAAATAACAAATACTCGCAACCCGACGTGCTAAAGGGGTTGTCAATCCCTTTCGGGGACGGTGCCTCAAGATAGGCAAATAATGTGAGATAAAAGTGGTAGATAAGATAAATAGATCGCGGAACAAATAAATTGCAGCAAGGTATTTTTGTATTTTTGGTTTAATAGATCTGAAAATAAAAGCAAAGAGAAATAGATCGCAAAGGCAAATATGATTAAAATAGACCCGGGGGGCGTAGGTTTCACTAGTGGCTTCTCTTGAGAAAAAAAGCAAACGGTGGGAAAACAATTACTATTGGGCAATTGATAGAACTTCAAATAATCATGACGATATCCAGGCAAAGATCATTACATAGGCATTACGTCCAAGATTAGTAGACCGACTCCTGCCTGCATCTACTACTATTACTCCACACATCGACCGCTATCCAACATGCATCTAGTGTATTAAGTTCATGGAGAAACGGAGTAATGCAATAAGAACGATGACATGATGTAGACAAGATCTATTTATGTAGAAATAGACCCCATCTTGTTATCCTTAATAGCAATGATACATACGTGGTGTTTCCCATTTTGTCACTGGGATCAAGCACCATAAGATCGAGCCCATCACAAAGAACCTCTTCCCATTGATAAATAGATCAAGTTGGCCAAACAAAACCCAAATATCGGAGAAGAAATACGAGGCTATAATCAATCATGCATATAAGAGATCAAAGAAGACTCAAATAACTTTCATGGATAAAAACATAGATCTGATCATAAACTCAAAGTTCATCGGATCCCAACAAACACACCGCAAAAAGACTTACATCATATGGATCTCCAAGAGACCATTGTATTGATAATCCAGAGAGAGAGAGAGAGAGGAAGCCATCTAGCCACTAACTATGTACCCGTAGGTCTACAAAGAACTACTCGCGCATCCTCGGAGAGGCATCAATGGACATGATGCACCCCTCTAAGATGGTGTCTAGATTGGATCTCGTGTTTCTGGACTCTGCGCCGGCTGGAATTGATTTTCGTTGACTCCCCTAGGGTTTCTGGAATATTGGGGTATTTATAGAGTAAAGAGGTGGTTCAAGGGGCACCCGAGGTGGGCACAACCTACCGTGGCGCGCCTGCGCCCCCAGGCACGCCCTGGTGGGTTGTGCTCTCCTCGAAGAACCCCCCAGGTGCTTTCCGGGCCCACTGGATGTCTTATGGCCGAAAAAAAATCCTCAAAAAGTTTCATTGTGTTTGGACTCCGTTTGGTATTGATTTCTTGCGATGTAAAAAACATGCAGAAAACAGCAACTGGCACTGGGCACTATGTCAATAGGTTAGTACCAAAAAAAGATATAGAATGACTATAAAATGATTGTAAAACATCCAAGAATGATAATATAACAGCATGGAACAATCAAAAATTATAGACACGTTGGAGATGTATCAGCATCCCCAAGCTTAATTCCTGCTTGTCCTCGAGTAGGTAAATGATAAAAACAGAATTTTTCATGTGGAATGCTGCCTAACATGTTCATCACATTTCTTTTCTTTATAGCATGGACATTTGGACTTTTATATGGTTCAAAGCAATAGTCTAGTTTTTACATGAAGACTTTAATACTCAAGCATACCAACAAGCAACCATGTCTTTCAAAATATCAACACTAAAGCAAGTTATCCCTAGCCCAGTATGCTCAACCATTGATCCATTCATGAAACACACTCGAATATTAGCTATACCCAATTCTCAAATACGATCATAGTGCCCCTTGGTTGGTGCTTTATAAGAGAAGATGGAGACTCAATTCAAAATAAAAATTGCATAAGTAAAAGAAAGGCCCTTCGCGGAGGGAGGTAGGGATTTGTAGAGGTGCTAGAGCTCAAAGCTTAAATTCAGAGATAAAAACATTTTTGAGAGGCATACTTTTCCCACCAACAAAAAAGACTTAGAGCTTCCAACACTTTCCATGCTAGATACATCATAGGCGGTTCCTAGATAGAAAATAAAGTTTATTCCTTTTTCCACCATTACTTTCACTTTCCATGGCGAGCCGAATCCACGGTTGCCCTCCATACCAACACTTTCCAAGGAATTTATTATTTGGCAATATAAAGTAAATTCATTTTTATGGAAAATATTGGCTACCCCTCACCGCCTCACGGGCGGTAGAGCACACAAAAGAGAAATTTATTTTGAAAATTAGAGATGGCACATGCAAATTTGCTTAGAACGGCATGGAAATACCGCATATAGGTAGGTATAGTGGACTCATATGGCAAAACTGGTTTAAAGGGTTTTGGATGCACAGGTAGTGATCATAATTAGTGCAAAATGAAGGCTAGCAAAAAGATTGAGAAGCGACCAACCAAAAAGCAAAAAATCTCATACCCAAGCATTAAGCATAAGTAACACCGAATAATGCACCACAAGTAGGATATAAATTTCATTGCCTAACTATTGACTTCCGTGCTTGCATAGGGAATCACAAACCTTAACATCAAAATTCTTACTAAAGCACAATTACTCATCAACATGACTCACATATCATATCGTCATATCTCAAAACCACTACTAAGATCAAGTTTATTTTGTCCAATGATCTTCATGAAAGTTTTTATTATATCCTCCTTGGATATCTATCACTTTGGGACTATTTTCATGTCTTGCTTTTGATAGGCTCAAACAAATATAAGTGAAGAACATGAGCAAAATATTCTTTCTCTCAAAATAATCTAAGTGAAGCAAGAGAGAATTTTTGAAAATTTTACTAACTCCCAAATAAATCTAAGTGAAGCATGAGAGCATTTCTTCAAAAATAGCAAATCACACCATGCTCAAAAAGATATAAGTGAAGTACTAGAGCAAATCCATGGCTCTAAAAAATTTAAGTGAAGCATAGGAGCAAGCATAGCATAATTTTTGGCTCTCTCAAAAAGGTGTGTTCAGCAAGGACTCAACACTTAAAACACAAAGCAAAACAAGAAAAGACTCATATCATACAAGACGCTCCAAGCAAAACTCATAATATATGACAAATTAAAATATAGCTTCAAGTAAAATACCGATGGTTGTTAGAACAAAGCGGGGATGCCACTCGGGGGCATCCCCAAGCTTAGTTGCTTGCTACTTCTTGAATATTATCTTGGGGTGCCTCAAGCATCCCCAAGCTTAGCATTTTGCTAATCCTTATTCCTTCATCCATCGTAAGATCACCCAAAACTTGAAAACTTCAATCACACAAAACTCAACAAAACCTTCATGAGATCCGTTAGTATAAGAAAGCAAACCACTACTATAAGTACTGTTGCAAACCTATTCATATTTTATTTTTGCATTATATCTACTGTATTCCAAATTTTCTATGGAAAAAACTCATCAAATAAAACCATAGAATCAGCAAAACAAGCACACAACGCAAAGAAAACAGAATCTGTCAAAAACAGAACTGTCTATAGCAATCTGGATATTTCGAATACTTCTGTAACTCCAAAAATCTTGAGAAATTAGGAAAACATGAGAAATTTGTATATTAATCTTCTGCAAAAAGAATCAACTCAAAATCACGTTTCTGTGATTTATGAAAATTATTTTTGTGAGTGCATAACTTTCTGTTTTTCAGCAAGATCAAATAAACTTTCACCCAAATCAACCCAAAGGCCTTGCTTGGCACAAACACTAAATTAAACCACAAAACCACATCTAACCATAGGTGCAATTTGGTATTTTATTGAAAACAGAAAGAAAACCAAAAAGCAAAAAGATACAAGGTGGGTTGCCTCCCAACGAGCGCTATCGTTTGACGCCCCTAGCTAGGCATAACACGTAGGATCTAAGTGTTGTCCTCGGTAATCTTTGCCACTTTAGTAAGGGTCTTTTCAAATCCGGGAGGCTCTTTGCGCTTCCCTAAATTTTCCGGAAAAGAAACCATCTTGAGATCTAAAATATCCAACCATTTATTGTAAAGGGAAATCGGAGTGTTGATACGATTGATACTACCATTGAGATGTTTGAGAGGTTCGTTATATTTCTGCAATTCAACCATATGTTTATGCAAATCACCGAGTTTGTCCAAAATTTGGACCCCCTCTGGGGTGAAAGAAAATCCTTTCTTTTGTGGTGGAACCCCCAAAATTCCATCTAAGATTTCATAGGCAAAATCCAAGAGTTGTCTATGGTGCAAAGCTAATCCTACGTAAAAATTTCTAAGAATTTTTTTGCATCTCCTTTTAGATTGCAAACACGGTAAGACTCCATAAGCCTATACCAAGCATATTTCAATTTTTCTCCTTGTCTTTGTTTGAAGTATAAAACTTCAAAATCTGGTAACAATGGAGGAGCATTCAAACTAGCCATAATGAGGAGAAAACAAGGACACGAATAGATCTGACAACAAAACGGCGAACGAAAAAGAGGGCGAATAAAATGGCAAATTTTTGTGTAGTGGGGGAGAGGAAAACGAGAGGAAAATGGAAAATAATGTAAATTGCGAGGAGATTAAATTTGTGATTAGGAACCTGGTTGATGTTGAAGATCGTCCTCGGCAACAGCGCCAGAAATTGGTACGTGGCTGGGAGACTATCTTGACTTGATCCTCACCGGCAACGGCGCCAGAAATTCCTTTTGATGTCTGCTAGAACTATGTCGGTATTTCCTCAAAGAGGAAGGGATGATGCAGTATAGCGATAGTAGGTATTTCCCTTAGTGATGAGATCAAGGTTATTGAACCAGTAGAAGAACCTCCTAACACTACATAAACAGCCCATGCACACAAATAACAAATACTCGCAACCTGACATCTTAAAGGGGTTGTCAATCCCTTTCGGGTACGGTGCCTCAAGATAGGCAAATAACGTGAGATAAAAGTGGTAGATAGGATAAATAGATCGAGGAACAAATAAATTGCAGCAAAGTATTTTTGTATTTTTGGTTTAATAGATCTAAAAATAAGAGCAAATGGAAATAGATCGCAAAGGCAACTATGATGAAAAGAGACTCGGGGGCCGTAGGTTTCACTAGTGGCTTCTCTCGAGAAAAATAGCAAACAGTGGGAAAACAATTACTGTTGGGCAATTGATAGAACTTCAAATAATCATGAAGATATCCAGGCAACGATCATTACATAGGCATCACGTCCAAGATTAGTAGACCAACTCCTGCCTGCATCTACTACTATTACTCCACACATCGACTGCTATGCAGCATGCATCTAGTGTATTAAGTTGATGGAGAAACGGAGTAATGCAATAAGAACAATGACATGATGTAGACAAGATCTATTTATGTAGAAATAGACCCCATCTTGTTATCCTTAATAGCAATGATACATATGTGTCGTTTCCCTTTCTGTCACTTGGATCAAGCACCGTAAGGTCGGACCATCACAAAGCATGTCTTCCCATTGCAAGATAAATAGATCAAGTTGGCCAAACAAAACCCAAATATCGGAGAAGAAATACGAGGCTATAATCAATTGCATATAAGATATCAAAGAAGACTCAAATAACTTTCATGGATAAAAACATAGATCTGATCATAAACTCAAAGTTCATCAGATCTCAGCAAACACACCGCAAAAAGACTTACATCATATGGATCTCCACGAGACCATTGTATTGATAATCAAGAGAGAGAGAGAGAGGGGAAGCCATGTAGCTACTAACTACGGACCCGTAGGTCTACGACGAACTAATCACGCATCATCGGAGAGGCACCAATGGACATGATGCACCCCTCTGAGATGGTTTCTAGATTGGATCTGGTGTTTCTCAACTCTGCGGCGGCCAGAATTGATTTTCGTCGACTCCCCTAGGGTTTCAAGAATATAGGGGTATTTATAGAGCAAAGAGGCGGTTCAGGGGGCCCCGAGGTGGGCACAACCCACCGGGGCGGCCTGGGCCCCCAGGCGCCCCCTGGTGGGTTGTGCTCTCCTCAGAGCACCCCCCCAGGTGCTTTCCTAGCCCACTGGATGTCTTCTGGCCCAAAATAACCTCAAAAAGTTTCGCTGCATTTGGACTCTGTATGGTATTGATTTTCTGCGATGTAAAAAACATGCAGAAAATAACAACGGGCACTAGGCACTATGTCAATAGGTTAGTACCAAAAAATTATATAAAATAACTATAAAATGGTTGTAAAACATCCAAGAATGATAATATAATAGCATGGAACAGTCAAAAATTATAGATACGTTGGAGACTTATCACTACTCTACTACTCTAACACACAACAATGAGAAAATGGAATACCTGGGTAGATGGTGATGGTCCGATAGTGGTAGATTGTGTGACCATGTTGCACATCAGTGGTACCGTGGGTAACAAATGCTAAGATAGTTGATCCCAATATGCCAAAGTTAGCTACAAGGTTCCAGGTTAGACCGAATCACGGATGCAAATGCACATCCATGATCAGCGATCTTATTCTGATCGGGGGATGACTGGTCCCTGCAAAATAATGGAGTACTGTTAGGGATGCAAATGATGGTTTGTGCATTCCGTTTGTAATCTCCTGTACCGTAGGATGGCAACCAGATGAAACAAGTCCCCTGGCTTGTCACTGCAAAGATGCGGCCTACATGGTGCACGGTGTCTTCGAACATGTAGTGGTACAAATCTGTGGTGGCCAACATGTGCCAGCCTCTGCCATTACCGCATCTTGTATTGATGGCAATCTATAGGATTGAAAGTATGTCATTAGACTACTTGACCAAATAAAAATCTAGCCTTTTCCCAATTTTAGTTCTTGGCAGATTTTAGCAACTTAGCACAAATCAAGCAATCAACCTACACATGCAATTCTAAGAGTATAGCAGCGGAATGTAAAACAATTGCATATGAAGGCAAAGGGGGGAGTTTGAGGGAGCAAACACAATGTTGACACGAAGATTTTTTAGCCGTGGTTCCGATAGGTGGTGCTATCGTACATCCACGTTGATGGAGACTTCAACCCACGAAGGGTAACGGTTGCGCGAATCCACGGAGGGCTCCACCCACGAAGGGTCCACGAAGAAGCAACCTTGTCTATCCCACCATGGCCGTCGCCCATGAAGGACTTGCCTCACTAGGGTAGATCTTCACGAAGTAGGCGATCTCCTTGCCCTTACAAACTCCTTGGTTCAACTCCACAATCTTGTCGAAGGCTCCCAAGTGACACCTAGCCAATCTAGGAGACACCACTCTCCAAGAAGTAACAAATGGTGTTTTGATGATGAACTCCTTACTCTTGTGCTTCAAATGATAGTCTCCCCAACACTCAACTCTCTCTCACAGGATTTGGATTTGGTGGAAAGAATATTTGAGTGGAAATCAACTTGGGGAAGGATAGAGATCAAGATTTATGTGGTAGGAATGGACTATCTTGACCTCAACACAAGTGTAGGTGGTTCTCTTTCAGAAAATGTATGTTGGAAGTGTAGGTATGTTCTGATGGCTCTCTCCATGAATGAAGAATGTGTGGAGGGGTATATATAGCCTCCACACAAAATCTAACCGTTACGCACAACTTACCAAACTCGATGGGACCGAATTGTGAAACTCGGTCGGACCGATTTAGTTAATAATGTGACCGTTAGGATTTTCGGTGGTACCGACATGTCAAATTGTTGGGACCGATATGGTTAGGGTCAGGGCATAACGTAATCTCGGTGAGACCTATTACACAAACTCGGTGAGACCGATTGACACACAGAGGGTCGGCCAGGCAAACTCGGTGGGACCGATTCGCTCATCTCGGTTGGACCGAAACGTTACGAAAGGGAAACAGTGAGTTTGCATTGCAATCTCAGTGGGACCGATCGCTCATCTCGGTTTGACCAAAATGTTATGAAGGGAAAGAGAGAGATTACAATCCCATCTCGGTGAGACCGAGATCCCTATCGGTGAGACCAAAAATACTAGGGTTTGTGGTAGTGGCTATGTCAACAGAACTCGGTGGCGCCGGATAGACAGTTTCGGTGGGGCCGAGTTTGACTTTTGGTTTGGGACATATGTGGATGTGAGAAAGTAGTTGAGGGCTTTGGAGCATATCACTAAGCATTTTGAGCAAGAAACTCATTAAGCAACACCTCATCCCTCCTTGATAGTATTGGCTTTTCCTATAGACTCAATGTGATCTAGGATCACTAAAAGTAAAATGTAGAGTCTTGTGCTTTGAGCTTGAGCCAATCCTTTTATCCTTAGCATTTTGAGGGGTCCACTTTTCTCATCCATTCCATGCCAATCATTGTCCTGAAATATTTATATTGAAATAGCATTAGCTCAATGAGCTATCTGTTGTTAGGAATTACCAAAACCACCCAGGGATAGTTGCACTTTCACAATCCTTATGTCGAACACCGTGATAAGATAGTAATTGTCGTAGCCGCGTCGCTTTTTGTTGGCGGGTCCGCAATTGCTATCTTCTTCAATCTCATGTAGGCATCATCATACGTATTCAAGCCTAGCTAGTCCGGAAGGCCGATCCCAATGGTGGAGAAGGGGTCTACGGGAACGGCCGCACTACTGTGGATGTTGTGCAAAATGATGGTGGTATCTGACCGGCGGTATGCAAGCCAATCTTTGTTGGCACCAACCCATACCTATATATAAGATGGTGGGCAACACAGAAATTACGGGATGGAATAACTAAGTACTATATTTAGAATATATATTACATGATCAAAATCCATGACTGACCTGCTCATCAGACAAAATCCGACTACCTCTCAACGTCGGCAACTCTAGAGGAGTCAACGTGCAACCATGGCCAGGGAGCGGTGGACTGTTTGAAGGATTGTCCCATAGAATAACCTTCTCCCCGAGGACGCATGGAAGACCAACAAGCATGGCCTTTTCCCAAGCATGTTTAAGCACCGTCTTAAAAAAGTTGGTGAGGAAGCACTAAGTCTTGCGACGGTGAGGATGTCAGAGCGGCGTGCGATTTCTCCTAGAGGATCATCGTCCAAGGTCTCCCAGCCCCAACGAGGAGTAGAACCACCTGGCGAATCCATGGGAGCAGCAACAAACTGCCTTGGTCTCTTCGGATGGAGGGGGACTAGCGAGGAGGAGATAAGAGCGTAACTGCATGGCCTTGTATGTGGGTACGCATAGTGGTAGTGCCTCATGCCCTGCGATGGTGAGGCTATTATTTACTACGTACTCGTATTGTAGTAGTACTACTACTACTTTCTCAACTAGTAGTGCGATGTACTGTACTTCTATAGTGCACAAGTTTTCAACTCTTGAATCTCAAGGCCAAGGAGCTACAATTGCAATTGGAGGGTACTACTATTCTCTAGAACCATCGATGTACTATCAATGCAGGGAAAGTACACCTGTGTAGTGCGTACTCTCCATGCTCTATTCAAGCGCGTAGATGGCCTACTTAGCCTCTCACGCACATAGTAGCAACCTGTTTATCAGCGACGGTTACTGCGGGGGCAGAACAATTGAGTTCTTTGATACAACGAGACTAGGCTTTTCGCTTCCATTTGTGGAGGTGTAATGGATCTCGTCGAACTTTGTTAGTATTTCCTTCTTTACGAATGAGATGAGGCAAAGCTTTTGCCTCCATTTCAAAACAAAAAAAACTAAAATCACGTCAAGAGGAATTTCTTTTATAGAGCCGATAATGGAGCGAAGTCCATGCGTGCAATGCCACAAGCTACAGAGTAGTAGAGTACTAGCACTTTATGTACAAAGCCATATTGCACAGTTCCCAATGCCATGCCAGGCTTTTTTGGCTCCCCGGGCTTAATTGGGAGGCGTTGGTTTAAATATGCTAGCTGACGAGGAAGCTGCAAGCGAGTTGCAGCTAGGGCGAGCACGCAGGCGAGTATATAGGAGTACTACTCTAGTACGTGAGCCACGAGATGATGTGAGGGAAAAACCGTTCACGTGGCTGGGCTATCCAGTGCACCCAGATTGTGGTGCGACACGTCTGTTCGACTTCAAAAGTCAAACTACCAGTGTACAATATTGGCTCGTAGCGAGGTTACTATTTAAAAAAAAGGCCGCCATGCGTTCGGCCAGGATCGAACCCACAAAACGAGCTATACACTCCCGCGACCACTAGTTGGAGTACAAAGCAACCTAGAATTGCATTTTGTCGCTAGTACATTGTTCCTTACAAGATATCACTAATAATGCCAAGAAACTACTACTGCCACTTACCAACCAGCCCAACCAAGGAATGACTACTCTACAAAGTGTCATTATAGCCACGTTTCAACCCATGTCGCCCCTTAAGTTAACGCCTTCTATTCGACCGGCAAGTTAGGCGTTATGACTTGTGGGACCTATAAGTCAGTCTGGACAGAAATCCCCGAGTGACCTCCTACCTTCGGCCCGTCTACACCTAGTCATCCTCGACCATGGGATGTAGCTACCACCATCGACACAAGGCGAGGTCAAAACCGCCGGTGGTGCGGAGCCCATCTTGCGGCAGCCCGGATGCCAGCTCTGACGCGGCCGCTAGCTAGCCAAGATAGCACACACCCTGCAGGATGCATCTACCTGCTTGTCTGCAAGGTTTGCTAGCTAGGTTGGAACGGCGGTGCGGCGGTTTGCTCGTGCACGTTGCGCTAAAGCCAGCCATCTGGCTCGAGTGAAGGCCAGCGCGGCGGCTTGCTCGTGCGTGAGTCATGCTCGGTCCAGCCAGCTAACCCGTGCGGAGGCTAGCGCGGCGTCCGAACCGTCCGGTGGAGCGGCGACCAACTCGCTCATCACCGGCGCCACCGACGAACATGCATCAGTATTGTTTGAAATAATGTTCAGGAAAAATAATTATTGGAGGAAGAAAACAAGATAGAAGGTCAGATGTGGGTCCCTCGTGTCGACATTCAAACAAAATGTGTTGGTTTAAGCTGCCTCGTCCGCACGGACGTGTGGGCCAACCCGTCATAAACGGGTTTAAACGAGCCTAATCGGCACTAGGTAGTAGTTTTTTGGCGCGGATTTAGAAATTTCGGGTATGTTTTTGCTATTTTTTGTACAATATTTCTTCCTAGGGCTGGTTGAAAGTGGTAGTTTTTTGTTAAATACTCTACATACTGTACGTAGGAGTGAACGTTAAGCTTTGGAAGCCAATAAGCACGGCTAGTTACATAGTGCCTATGTGTACGTAATTCAAACTAAATATCAGCCATGAGTGACTAATATCTTGATGGAAAACTCAAAACTATGGAAATACTAGCATTTTTTGCATTGTTGGAAATACTAGCAATGTTCACGTGTGTTGCAACGGATAATAATTAGAATAATACTTATTCACAAACTTGATACAAAACATTCTAATTTTGATATACATATATCACTAGAGATATATTATGTTTCAATCAGAATATATTCCTTGGGCTGCTTTCGTGAGGCGAGGGAGGGATGTGGTTGGTTTTAAGATACTAATTAAGGGTATTTCTGCAAATTGGTAGAGAAGTGGGATGTTGTTGAGAAAAGGCAACAACTTACCTCATAGTCGTTAGATGTAGATCTAAGGGTCAGAAATGAAGGATGGCAGACACACCATCATCACCAACTAAGTCTTCTGTAGGAGTACTAGCAAGATGTCTGTGCATTGCACGGAAGATCAAGATGCATTTTTTAATAAAAACACCTATTGTGATTTCCCCATGCGGGAGTAATCCCATGTGTAAAAACTAATGATATTTCGAGAAAGAGGAGAGATAAGGTGAAGAGGAGTGGGGCGTGCTGGTGATTGGTGGTCGGACTGAGTGGAGGCAGGGGATGGACGACGCTTGCCGCGACCACCATGCCAGTTTGTTCTAGAGGTTTCCTTTTTTAGTTGCTCAATAACGAGGTTGTGGGAGATAAGGATGAACAAGGGAAGGCCTTGTCTGCAAATGTGGAGAGAGGGTGCGGGTATCTTTTAGTTTAATTTCTATTTGTCAGATATTGATCGGACGGTCTATATTGCAAGATGGCAGGCGTACCATCATCACCAACTCAGTTTTTTTATAAGAGAAGAGATATATGTATGATGATACAAATGTATTATCGATACTTATTTCCATAAACTTGGATCTACATTCTATTCAATGGCTGAGCATGTGGGGTCACTGAGGGAGTCCTGGACTATGGGGTCCTCGGGGAGCTAGCCTGTGTGACATGGGCCGAACTGATGGGCCGTGAAGATACAAGATAGAAGGACCTCCCCCGTGTCTGGATGGGACTCTTCTTTGCGTGGATGGCAAGCTTGGCCTTCGGATCATGTGCCTTCCTTTCTCTGTAACCTACTCTGTACAACTCTAGATCCCTCCGGTGCCTATATAAACCGGAGGGCTTAGTCCATAGGCAGAATCACAATCATACAGGCTAGACATCTAGGGTTTAGCCATTACGATCTCGAGGTAGATCAACTCTTGTAACCCCTATACTCATCAAAGTCAAAGCAGGAAGTAGGGTATTACCTCCACTAAGAGGGCCCGAACCTGGGTAAACATCCTGTCCCCTGCCTCCTTGTTACCTTCGATCCTTAGACGCATAGTTCGGGACCCCCTACCCGAGATCTGCCGGTTTTGACACCGACATTGGTGCTTTCATTGAGAGTTCCACTATGTCGTCACCCGAAGGCTCGATGGCTCCACCAACCATACACAACAATACCGCCCTAAGGGAGACTTTTCTCCCCGGCCAAATCTTTGTATTCAGCGGCTTCACATTGCGTGCCAATTCGATCGGCCATCTGGAGCAGATCGACAGCTATGCCCCTGGTCATCAGATCAGTTTCAGAAACTTAAACTACGTCACTGATATCCAAGGAGACTTGATCTTCCAAGGGTTTGCGATCTCAAGCGCAGCTCCGGCCTCAGATCCGGAACTCCTCGCCGAGTCCGAAGATGGGAGTCTAGAGCCCTCCGGACTCTCCGTAGCCATACAGCTCAATGCCGGAGATACGGAGGGGATCGTTTCACTGGCCGGCCCGGAGTCACTCCAGGCTTCCTCTATCCTCATTGAGCCGGACTCACCTCCATACACCAGCTCCGAACCCTCGAGGTCTGTGTTATACGAGCTCGGCCAGGGAACTCATGTCCCGCCCAACTTCATGGATTCTCGCTTCCCTGTCCAAACCTCACCCTTAAACGAGGCTCTGGACTTAATGCGATCTCACGCCATCATAGAAGAATCGCTGCTCAATTAAGACTAGCCCGTACTAGGGGCTGAGAGCGGGGAATTTTACGTCTCACCCACCACCCACTTCATAGCCACTGTCGAGGACTTAACCGACATGCTTGATTACGCTTCCGAAGACATCGACGGCATGGACGACGATGCCGGAGAAGAGCAAAGCCAGAACCCGCCGCTTACCGGACGCTGGACGGCTACTTCCACATATGACGTGTACATGGTGGACACACCCAAAGAAGATGACGGCGAAGGTGGGAAGGACCCAGTCAAGGATAAGTCTCCAGTGGCACCACCATAGCATCGTCGTCAACGGCACTGCTCTAAACCACGTCGAGAAAAAGACAGCAATACCGACACCGGAGACAACAATACTCTGGATAACGCTGAAGACCAAGAAGCTCCGATCGAACCAACATCCGAACATGATGATTGGGAGGAGGGGCAAGTCAACCCCGACGATCCCATCGGGAACGAGGGCTCGGAGGATAGTAATTACGTACCGATCTCCGAAGAAGACGAGATCCTCGGCGACGAAGAATTCATCATGCCGGAGGAACCCTTCGAACAAGAGCGCTTTAAGAGCCGGCTAATAGCCACTGCAAGAAGCTGAAAAAGAAGCAGCAGCAGCTTCAAGCTGATCACGATCTGCTCAATGACAGATGGACCGATGTCTTGGCAACCGAGGAATACGGCCTCGAACACCCAACCAAGAGTTACCCGAAGCGCAAGCTGCTACCCCAATTCGACGATGAGGTCCCAGAGCCTAGACTGCCCACGCGTAACGTTGCCGACAGAGCTGACCGACCACCACGTGGCCGGGACAGAGCGGCAACCCGAGCCGAATACCAGCCTGCACCACCCCGCCGTAAAGGTAGATATACAACAGTTGTAGGATACAATTACGACCTACGACATGACCTGGATAATAGAGCCGGTCAGACTAGATCAATATATGGATCAAGGGGGCAGGCCCCAGTGCGATAAGACTGCCATCAAGCCTGGCGCGACAAGCACAACTTCACCCGGGCTGAAAACCGCATACGGACTCCATGTGAACTACGTCGTGACATGGCCCGATATAGAGGCGCTGCACACCCCTTATGCTTCACTGATGAGGTAATGGAGCACCAGTTCCTAGAAGGGTTTAAACCCGTGAACATCGAGTCATACGATGGCACAACAGATCCTGCAGCGTGGATTGAAGATTTCCTTCTCCACATTCACATGGCTCGCGGTGACGATCTACATGCCATCAAATACCTCCCCCTCAAACTTAAGGGACCAGCTCGGCACTGGTTAAACAGCCTCCCAGAAAACTCTATTGGAAGCTGGGAAGACCTGGAGGATGCCTTTAGAAACAACTTCCGGGGCACTTATATCCGGCCTCCGGACGCTGATGACCTCAGTCACATAGTCCAGTAGCCCGGAGAGTCAGCCAGAAAATTCTGGACCCGATTCCTAATAAAAAAGAACCAAATTGTTGACTATCTGGACGCCGAGGCTCTAGCAGCCTTCAAACACAACATGCGCGACGAATGGCTTGCCCAACACCTCGGCCAAGAAAAGCCAAAGTCCATGGCAGCCCTCACATCACTTATGACATGCTTTTGCACAGGCGAAGATAGCTGGCTTGCCCGTAGCAGCAACAGTACTAGCGATCCTGGCACTTCCGAAGCAAGGAATAGAAACGGCACGCCCCGACGCAACAAAAACAAATGTCGGAGCAACACTGACAATGTCAAAGACACGGCGGTCAATGCCAGATTCAATGGCTCCAAGCCCGGTCAGCAGAAGAGGCCATTCAGAAGAAACAAAGATGGTTCATCTAGCCTGAACCGAATACTCGATCAACCTTGCCAGATTCATGGCACCCCTGACAAGCCTGCCAACCATACCAACAGAAGCTCTCGAGTCATTAAGCAGGCCAGTAAGTTGAACACCGAGCATACGGGGAAAGGGTCGCCTAGCGAGGATGACGATGAGGAGCCCCACCCACCGAACACAGGGGGACAAAAGAAATTTTCCCCCGAGGTCAAGACGGTGAATATTATATACGCTACTCACATCCCCAAAAGGGAGTGCAAGGGCGCATTGATACGTCTCCAACGTATCTATAATTTCTGATTTTTCCATGCTATTATGTTATCTATTTTGGATGTTTAATGGGCTTTATTATACACTTTTATACTATTTTTTGGGACTAACCTATTAACCATAGGCCGAGTCCAAATTGCTGTTTTTTTCCTATTTTAGTGTTTCGCAGAAAAGGAATATCAAACGGAGTCCAAACGGAATGAAACCTTCAGGAGAGTTGTTTTTGGAACGAACACAATCCAGGGACTTGGAGTGGACATCAAGGAAGCAACAAGGCGGCCACGAGGCAGGGAGGCGCGCCTAGGGGGAGTAGGCACACCCCCACCCTCGTGGCCCCCTCGTGGCTCCCCTGACCGACTTGTTGCGCGCCTAGGGGGAGTAGGCGCACCCCCACCCTCGTGTGCGTCACCGTTTGTCTGAAAAAGGGAGACTCTTATGGGATGAAATAAATAGATTGTTGTGTTATGCTTGGAATCTTTGTGAAATTTATGATTTTATTTGTTGCTCTAAGAACCCTAAAAAACACCTTCCCTACCTATGTGAGTTTAATGAAAATGAAATCTTATCTTCTTATGCAAAGGGTGTTTATAGTTACTATGATATCAAACAAATTGAAGAATTTGTTGCTTTTATGGGTGCTTATGAAGTTGCTTCTTTGATTGAAAAGTATGATATTACTCTCTACGAGTCTGAAAATTTTGACATACTTAAATATTGCTATGAAAACTATACTCGTAATGTCTATGTCAAAGAATCTATTGAGAGAATGACCATTGCTTTGGAAGAAAATAATGATATGCATGAATCTATATATAATGATGATTCCGATGATTTTATTGAAGTATCCCTTGATGAACATGATGCTTGCTATTCTTGTGGCCATGATGCCAATATTTATGAAGATGAATTTGCTATAGTTCCTTATGTTAAACATGATATCATTGCTATTGCACCCATACTTGGTAGTTCCTTCGATAAAAAGCATGATTGCAATGATTTTACTATAAATTCTCTTGATGTCAATTGTGCTAATAATATGCAAAACCCTAAGCTTGGGGATGCTAGTTTTGCTATGTCTACTACTTGTTGCAATGATCATGATTGGGGTGATTCTTCTTATGATCTTGAAAATTTATTTAAGCCCCATGATGAATATGAGATTGATAATAATGTTTGCAATAATATTGAAAGTGGGTTTAGAAGAGTGTCAACTTTAGATCCCATATATTTGAAAAATGTTCAATCTTGTGAAATTTTTGATAAAAGTGGGTTTGGAGAGGTCATGACTTTAGTTAATGATAATCCCACTATTTTGGAAGAGTGTCAACTTCGCTAAGTGAGAGTGTTCAAGCATTATAAGTCCGGTTGCCTCATTCTTGTGTTGAGCGCCTCCCTAGATGGACAAAAAAAATGGGAACAAGAGTGCTCAAGTTTATCCCGAACACCCCAGCACTCGTGGCTTTGGGGCTGAAGCCGATGACTTGCCATCTCTCAGATTTTATAAACGGCCGCACAGAAGGTAATATTTTAAATCAAACAAGCGTTGCTTAGCGCATATGAACAAAGTTTTCAGCGCACATACATAGCGAGTCTACTCAATAATTACATCTCTGGGGCACTCATCCGCAATCTTGCGAGCACCCTTCAGGACAGTCTTATAGTACATCTCGGGCGTACGATACTCCTTGCCCGCTGGCGGCGCGTCGCTGATAAGCTTCTCGCATCCAGCCTGCCCCGGTGCACCTTTGCGCAGCAAGGGCCCAACGAGCACCTTCAATACAAAGCGGAGCGCTTGACAACCTCCAACAAGGCACGATCCACCAGCCGCCGCGACGAGGCCGAAGTAGCTCCTGTGCATGGCCTCTCCAGCCACAACCGGACTATGAGGCCCTTCATGGCTGCTCGGCTACCTTGTGGAGCTCGACCAGCTGCTTCAACTGGTCGCTAGGGGCACGGATGGCCTGCCTCAACAGATCGAGACCGAAGACCTTCTCCGTTGAGCTCCCCTCCTCGCCACGGTAGAATGCGGCGGCATCGGATACACTGCGAGGCAGATCTGCAAACGCCCCTGGAGAGCTCCGAATTCGGGTAAGTGTCAGGTAGTTCACATTAACATGCTTGCTTTGCATGAAAAATGCCTTACCCGCCGCTATTTTCTTCACATCCTCAACCTCCTGAAGGGCCTTATGGGCCTCGGCCTTGGCGGCTTTGGCACTTTCGAGAGCCGAGGCAAGCTCGGACTCTCGAGTCTTTGAGTCGCGCTCCAAACTCTCATGCTTTTCCATGAGAGCCCGGAGCTCTTGCCGCACTTCCTCCACCCACGCCTCCTGCTTCTCTCGCTCTGCTCGCTCCGCGGCCGCATTGCGTTCGGCCGCGGACACAGCCTCCTTTAGGGTTGCCACCTCGTTCGTGGCCCCTGTAGTACCCACGTTATCCTTGTTATTTTTATTGCAACCTAAATCCTTTTCTGTAAGGTAACTATTCAAAGTGGTGTTAATCACCTTCTTTGTTCTCGAGCTGCTGCTTGGCACGGCCGAGCTCTTGCTTGGACCGCTCGAGGTCCTGCCTCAAAGCACCGACCTCCGCAGTCAGTGCGGCAGAGGTCAGCAGCGCAGCCTACAAACCCATATTGACATAATTTTTAGTAACCCTGCATATATCTTTTTAGATCCTCAGTCCGGCTTTTCTTTCCGAACACCGAACCGAGCATCAGGGGCTACTGTCTATGCGGTATTACATTACATAATTTTAACTTCTTACCTCAAAGCCGGTTAGAAGGCTGCTGCGAGCTTTGGTCGGCCCGCTCTTGGCGGTGAACCTTCGAATCACCGCACTCATGATAGTGCGGGGTTCTTCCTTGATGGAAGCGCCTTTGAGCGCCTCCACCAAGTTGTCCGCGCCCGGTTGGGACGGGGCCGCCCGGCGTCACGGTCTTGCCCTTCTTGCGAAGGGCGCTGCCGGACTCCGGAACCACTGCGGGTTCGGTGTGGAGTCCGCACAAAGTCCGGAGGCTGCCTTGCGGCGCCCGAGCCTCCTCCGATGGGTCCTTCCGGGATCCCACCTCGGCGTCCTCGGCGGCGCGAGGGTGGAGGCAATCGGAATGGAATCCACATCCGACGGAGCCAATGACCCCTTCGGCAAGCGGGAGATCATCGTCGGCCGGATGCAGGGCAAGTATGCGGCATTAGAAGGACACTATGTGACACAAAAGAAATTGCAGATCATTCAGAATCAGGATACTTACTATCTTGCCGGAGGCCTGGCCCTCGAGGGCCACTCTTCTTCGCCAACATTGGCATGTGCGGAGCTGTCCGGGGGAATAGTTCTTCCCCTCTTGGACCCTTCGGCCTCCCCTGTTGGGGAGGCCTTCCTCTTTCTCTCTCCCTCCTATGGGAGAGAGTCTTCTTCCTCCTCCTCATCTTCGGGGGAGGAATCCGCCTTGGAGTCGTCGGACACCTGAAAACGGGAACTCTTTCGAGTACCCGTGGCCACCTTCTTGGCCTTATTCTCCGGCACCACATGTGGTGCCGGAACTAGCAGCCCCGCTAGACGGGCGTCCACTGGGTTTTCTGGCATGGGAGCCAGGCAGATGAGCTGCTCGGCCTTCTTCATCCAGTCCTGTCAAAGGAAAAGGGAGATTGAAACCCGCTTAGGGTCGAACTATTAACAACAAGTGTCCCGTAAAGGGGTAGAATCACTTACCTCGTTAGCTGGACGCTGCGAGTGAAATCCGTGATCTTCCGTCGCAGATGCGGGGGCTTCGGCGCCCTTAAACAGCACCCTCCAGGCACCTTCGTACGTCGTGTCGAAGAGCCCGCTCAACGCCTGGTGCTGTGCCAGATCAAACTCCCACAGGTTGAATGCCCGTTCTTGGCATGGTGATATTAGGGTCATGCTAGTTGAATACTATCATATAAAGTGCATTGAATACTATGAGAAGTTTGATACTTGATGATTGTTTTGAGATATGAGGATGGTGATATTAGGGTCATGCTAGTTGAGTAGTTGTGAATTTGAGAAATACTTGTGTTAAAAGTTTGTGATTCTCGTAGCATGCACGTATGGTGAACCGTTATGTGAGTAAGTTGGAGCATGATTTATTTATTGATTGTCTTCCTTATGTGTGGAGGTCGGGATCACGCGATGGTTAACTCCTACCAACCCTTCCCCTAGGAGCATGCGTGTAGTACTTTGTTTTGATAACTTGTAGATCATTGCAATAAGTATGTGAATTCTTCATGACTAATGTTGAGTCCATGGATTATACGCACTCTCACCCTTCCACCATTGCTAGCCTCTCTTGTGCCGCGCAACTTTCGCCGGTATCATACACCCACCATATACCTTCCTCAAAATAGCCACCATACCTACCTATTATGGCATTTACATAGCCATTCCGAGATATATTGCCATGCAACTTTCCATCGTTCCATTTATTATGACACACTCCACCATTGTCATATTGCTTTGCATGATCATGTAGTTGACATCGTATTTGTGGCAAAGCCACCATTCATAATTCTTTCATACATGTCACTCTTGATTCGTTATCCTGGTACACCGCCGGAGGCATCCACATAGAGTCATATTTTGTTCTAAGATTCTTGGGTTGTAAGTAGATAAAAGTGGGATGATCTTCATTATTAGAGCATTGTCCTATGTGAGAAAAGGATGATGGAAGTATTGATTCCCTCACAAGTTGGGATGAGTCTCCGGACTTTATGAAAAATAAAAGAGGCCAACGAAGCCCACCAAAAAAAGTGAGAGAAAAAGAGAGAAGGGACAATCTTACTATCCTTTTACCACACTTGTGCTTCAAAGTAACACCATGATCTTCATGATAGAGAGTCTCCTATGTTGTCTTCTTCATATGGTAGTGGGAATTTTTCATTATAGAACTTGGCTTGTATATTCCAATGATGGGCTTCCTCAAATTGCCCTAGGTCTTCGTGAGCAAGCAAGTTGGATGCACACTCACTTAGTTTCTTTTGATGAGCTTTCATACACTTATAGCTCTTGTGCATCCATTGCACGGCAAACCCTACTCACTCACATTGATATATATTAATGGGCATCTCCATAGCCCGTTGATATGCCTAGTTGATGTGACACTATCTTCTCCTTTTTTGTCTTCTCCACAACCACCATCCTATTCCACCTATAGTGATATGTCCATGGCTCACGCTCATGTATTGCGTGAAGATTGAAAAGGTTTGAGAATACTAAAGTATGAAACAATTTCTTGGCTAAAACCGGGGTTGTGCATGATTTAAATATTTTGTGTGATGAAGATAGAGCATAGCCAGACTATATGATTTTGTAGGGATAACTTCCTTTGGCCATATTATTTTGAGAAGACATGATTACTTTGTTAGTATGCTTGAAGTATTATTACTCTTATGTCAATATTAAACTTTTGTCGGAATCTTTCGGATCTGAACATTCATGCCACAATAAAGAAAATTACATTGAGAATTATGCTAGGTAGCATTCCACATCAAAAATTCTGTTTTTATCATTTACCTACTCAAGGACGAGCAGGAATTAAGCTTTGGGATGCTTGATACGTCTCCAATGTATCTATAATTTTTGAATATTCCATGCTATTATATTATCTGTTTTGGATGTTTAATGGGCTTTATTATACACTTTTATACTATTTTTGGGACTAACCTATTAACCGGAGGCCCAGGCCAAATCACTGTTTTTTTTGCCTATTTCAGTGTTTCGCAGAAAAGGAATATCAAACGGAGTCCAAACGGAATGAAACCTTTGGGAGAGTCGTTTTTGGAACAAACGCAATCCAGGAGACTTGGAGTGGACATCAAGGAAGCAACGAGGTGGCCACGGGGCAGGGAGGCACACCTAGGGGGGTAGGCGCGCCCCCACCCTCGTGGGCCCCTCGTTGCTCCCCTAACCGACTTCTTTCGCATATATATACTCATATACCCTGAAAACATCCGAGCCCCACGAAACCCTATTTCCACCGCCGCAACCTTCTGTACCCGTGAGATCCCATCTTGGGGCCTTTTCCGGCGCTCCGCTAGAGGGGGAATCGATCATGGAGGGCTTCTACATCAACACCATAGCCTCTCTGATGATGTGTGAGTAGTTTACCTCAGACCTTCGGGTCCATAGTTATTAGCTAGATGGCCTCTTCTCTCTCTTTGGATCTCAATACAAAGTTCTCCTCGATCTTCTTGGAGATCTATTCGATGTAATTCTTTTTGCGGTGTGTTTGTTGAGATCCGATGAATTGTGGGTTTATGATCAACATTATCTATGAACAATATTTTAATCTCCTCTGAATTCTTTTATGTATGATTTGTTATCTTTGCAAGTCTCTTCGAATTATCAGTTTGGTTTGGCTTACTAGATTGATCTTTCTTGCAATGGGAGAAGTGCTTAGCTCTGGGTTCGATCTTGCAATATCCTTTCCCAATGACAGCAGGGGCAGCAAGGCACGTATTGTATTGTTGCCATCGATGATAAAAGGATGGGGTTTATATCATATTGCATGAGTTTATCCCTCTACATCATGTCATCTTTCTTAATGCGTTACTCTGTTCTTTATGAACTTAATACTCTAGATGCATGCTGGGTAGCGGTCGATGTGTGGTGTAATAGTAGTAGATGCAGAATCGTTTCGATCTACTTGTCGCGGACGTGATGCCTATATACATGATCATGCCTAGATATTTTCATAACTATGCACTTTTCTATCAATTGCTCGACAGTAATTTGTTCACCCACCGTAATACTTATGCTATCTTGAGAGAAGCCACTAGTGAAACCTATCGCCTCCGGGTCTATCTTCCATCATATAAGTTTCCGATCTATTTTATTTTTCAATCTTTACTTTCCAATCTATATCATAAAAATACCAAAATATTTATCTTATTATCTCTATCAGATCTCACTTTTGCAAGTGGCCATGAAGGGATTGACAACCCCTTTATCGTGTTGGTTGCAAGGTTCTTATTTGTTTGTGCAGGTATGAGGGATTTGAGTGTAGCCTCCTATTGGATTGATACCTTGGTTCTCAAAAAGTGAGGGAAATACTTATGCTACTTTTCTTCATCACCCTTTCCTCTTCAAGGGAAAACCAACGCATGCTCAAGAGGTAGCACGCGTTAAGGGACGTCTATGCGATAGACCCAGTCGCCCCAAAATTCAATCCATGGTCAGCATGCCCGATCACTTTTGATCGCAGGGACCATTCGACCAGTATCCATCATGGAGGTTCAGCCACATTAGTCCTCGACCCAATTATCGACGGATTCCACCTCACGAGAGTCCTCATGGACGACGGCATCAGTCTTAACCTGCTCTATCAGAACACAGTCCAGAAAATGGGTATTGACTCGTCAAGAATCAAGCCAACCGAAACTACCTTTAAAGGAGTAATACCTGGTGTCGAGGCTCGCTGCACGGGCTCAATCACATTGGAAGTCGTCTTCGGTTCGCCGGACAACTTCCAAAGCAAAGACTTGATCTTCGACATCGTCCCTTTTCGCAGTGGCTATCATGCACTGCTCGGACGAACTGCGTTTGCCCGTTTCAATGCGGTCCCACACTATGCTTGTCTAAAGCTCAAAATGCTAGGACCACGTGGTGTTATAATAGTCCATCAAAACATGGATCGCTTCAAAATGTTTCCTGGCAGATTGTTTACGTGTTATTCAATTTGGCCAAGCTTGCTATAGTTGATCCTTGCATGCTATGGACTTGTTCTTGACTTGGTTTGTTTCATAAACATGTCTTCTTGATGATGCTATGCTTATCTTATCATGCAATGACTTGTGGTGAGTGAATCGAGCTTGTTAAGTAGTGTACTTGTTGTTGCTGTTTTGCTAGGCTGAATCTGTTATTTCGTGATGCTATATTACCATGTTGCTACTAATCATTCTATGCATAATCTGGAGATGTTCTATAAACATGTTTTGATCTACATGTTATGCCCTATCCATCCATGCCCCTGGTTGCATTTATAGCTTGCTTTAGATTGTTCATATCTTGCTCCAAAGTTGCTTGGTAATGTTGCTATCAGCCTGTTAACATTAAGTTCCATGTTTCCATGATTGTTTGCTAGTGATCCATGCACCCTATGACCTTGCTCTTGCCATGCTTAGCTTCGCAAACATGCCTTCTTACTGTTGGTTGCCTTGCCATGCCATGTATTACTCTGTAGTGAGTGGTTCAAGCTCACGAACATGCCTACTTATTGTTGTTCCTGCCATGTTTACATGGGTGCCATCATTTCTATGCCTTTTTGGCTCATGGTCAGTAAGGGACTGTTGTTCTATGCATTTAGTAGTATCATGCCATGCTTTTGTTTACCATGATAAGTTCCTGTAACATGTTGTTTGATAGCTCTAAACATTGCAACCTGATGTTATTTCTGCTAAGCCTGAAACTGTTATTACTTGCAATCTTACCATGTCATTTTGAGCATGATCTATTGATTTCTGGAGTTAGCTCAGTGTTCATGTTTTGTTATGCTTTACCTGTACTTCATGCCCATGCCTTTTGTTATTATGTTTGGGTGCTGTAGCATGTTGTTTTGATGCTTGCAATATGCCTAGTTGCTGTTATGGACAGATTGTTGTTATGACTTGTATAGAGTGTATGTGTTGCACCGTTGCTCCGTTTTGAGTGTGCTCTATATGAAACTTGCTTGTTTTTGCATGTAGTTTCATATTATCATTTTGCATCCTTGTTTTGGTGTGTTTGCTTGATGTTTGAGTGCATTTTGCATCAATGCCATGTTTAACTTGTTTTGCTCATATCTTCTAGACCATAGCTCCGAACTAAATGAACTTTATATGTAACTTGACTAGAATTTCGTGTAGATCATCTTGGTGCATCTTAACTTGCTGTTTAACAACTTCAACTTAATGTTTATTCAGTTCTGGACCAATTTCGAAATTTGCATATGAGGACTTACCGGAATTGTTATATGTTGTTCCCGGCCTCATTTAAACTTGTCTTGATGTGTTGTTCTTGTTTGCATCATCTCTTGCCATGAGTAGCCTCATATAGCTTTGTAATGCATCACGCTTGTTGTGCATCATGTCTTGTCATGTGTGGTGTGTTTACCATGTTGTGTGCTTCTTCTCGATAGTTCCCGTTTTGTTGCGATCGTGAGGATGCGTTCGTCTTCGTGTGGTTCGTCTTCGTGGCTTCATATTCTTCATGGACTCATTCTTCTTCCTTGCGGGATTTCAGGCAAGATGACCGCTACCCTGGATCTCACTACTATCATTGCTATGCTAGATGCTTCGTTCTATCGCTATGCTGCGCTACCTATTACCTGTTTATCAAGCCATCCCATATTGCCATGAACCTCTAACCTTTGACACCTTTCCTATGCAAACCGTTGTTTGGCTATGTTACCGCTTTTGCTCAGCCCCTCTTATAGCGTTGCTAGTTGCAGGTGAAGTTGAAGATTTCTCCATGGTGGACAGGATTTTGGTTGGGATATCACAATATCTCTTATATTATTAATGCATCTATATATTTTGGTAAAGGGTGGAAGGCTCGGCCTTATGCCTGGTGTTTTGTTCCACTCTTGCCGCCCTAGTTTCCGTCATACCGGTGTTATGTTCCCGGATTTTGCGTTCCTAACGCGGTCGGGTGATTTATGGGACCCCCCCTGACAGTTCGCTTTGAATAAAACTTGTCCAGCAAGGCCCAACCTTGGTTTTACCATTTGCCTCACCACCACCTATACCCTTCCCTTGGGTCGGCCAACCCAAGGGTCATCTTTATTTTAGCCCCCACGGGCCAGTGCTTGTCTAAGTGTTGGTCCGAACCGAGTCGCCTGCGGGGCCACCTCGGGGAAACTCGAAGTCTGGTTTTACTCGTAGCTTGACTTATCCGGTGTTGCCCTGAGAACGAGATATGTGCAGCTCCTATCGGGATTGTCGGCGCATCGGGCGGCTTTGCTGGTCTTGTTTTACCATTGTTGAAATGTCTTGTAAACCGGATTCGAGACTAATCGGGTCTTCCCGGAGAAGGTCTATTCTTCGTTGATCGCGAGAGCTTGTCATGGGCTAAGTTGGGATACCCCTGCAGGGTTTAAACTTTCAAGAGCCGTGCCCGCGGTTATGTGGCAGATGGGAATTTGTTAATGTTCGGTTGTAGATAACTTGACACCAGATCCGAATTAAAACGCATCAGCCGAGTGTGTAGCCGTGATGGTCTCTTCTCGGCGGAGTCCGGGAAGTGAACACGGTTTCTGTGTTATGTTTGACGTAAGTAGGTGTTCAGGATCACCTCTTGATCATTGCTAGCTTCACGACCGTTCTTCTTGTTCTCTTCTCGCTCTCATTTGTGTATGTTAGCCACCATATCATCCTTAGTCGCTGCTGCAACCTCACCACTTTACCCCTTCCTTTCCCATTAAGCTTTGCTAGTCTTGATACCCATGGTAATGGGATTGCTGAGTCCTCGTGGCTCACAGATTACTACAACAATTCTTGGTACAGGTTATGCGATGATCATGATGCGAGAGCGATGTTTGCTTGCTTGAGTTCATCTTCCGCTTCTTCTTCGATCGGGGATAGGTTCGGTCGGCACTGGGCTAGCGAGGTGGATATTGTTTGAGTTTTGTTTATGTATCATCCGTAGTCGGATGTTGATCTCTTGTATGATGATATTGTATTCGTGCGGCATTGTATGCCTTTTGTATGTATCCCCATCTATTATGTAATGTTGATGTAATGATATCCACCTTGCAAAAGCATTTCAATATGCGGTTCTATCCTTGGTGGGACCTTCGAGTCTCTTTAGGATAGTATCGCATATTGGGCGTGACATCCGGGCACCTTCGATACAGACTGACCGCTTTATAGCATCTAGTCGTGGGCAGGCATCGACCAGCCGCTTCACAAGCCCAAAGTAGCTATTAGGTATTGGTTCGGCTGTCCAAAGATAGACTATGACATCCTTCATGGCCAGTTCGGCCATCCTATGTAGCTCGGTCAGTTGTTTCAGCTGATCGCTGAGGGGCAAGGGCTGCTGTGGCACAAGGTACTGTGACCAGAACAGCTTCTCTGTTGAGCTCCCGTTGGCTCAGAAGAAATTCGCAGCATCTGCAACACTTCAGGGCAGATCCGCAAACACTCCTGGAGAACTCCAAATGCGTGTCAGAAAGGTATACTTTTTCCTTAGGAACTTGCTCTGCATATTCAAGGCCTTACCTGCCGCGATCTGCTTGGCTTCTCGAATTTCCTGACAAGCGCCTTGGGCTTCAACCCAGGCCTCATTTGCACTTTGAAGCGCCATAGCGAGTTCGGAGTCTCGATCAGACACCTGGCGCTCCAAAGACTCACATTTGCTTATAGCATTAGTGAGCTCTTGTTGGACTTCCTCCAACCTCGCTTCGTATTTTTGGCGGGCGGTTCGCTCCTCATCCGCCTCCCTCTTGGCCTTGGCTAGAGCACTCTTGAGGGACTCGACCTCAAACGTGTCAACTATGAGCATAAACATAAAGCTCATTTAGATAACAAATTGAAACTCATATCATTTTAGATATTCTTCGGTATCATATACCTTTTTTTTCCTCTAACCTCCGCTTTAGTTCGAAGACTTTGGCAGCATGCAAGGTTGCTGCTAGCTTCGCAACCTGTTCATCCAAAGAGACATATGTGTTAGCTCCTATGGAATATTATTCGATCCTTTGTTTGGCCTTTCTTCGTGGAAGCCGAACAGAGTCTCACGGGCTACTATCTATATACAGGTATTCTTTTTGCAAATAGCCAAAAAATATTACGCCACATACCTCAAAGCCTATTAGAAGGCTGGTGCTGGCTTGGTTCAATCCGCTCTTAGCGGACCGAACCTTTTCAACCACCGTACCCATAAGGGTACGGTGTTCCTCCACAATGGAAGCGCCCTGAAGCACTTCCACCAGAGTGTCTGGCGCCTCCGGATTGATAGATGACACTGGTGGAGACGGCGCGCCCCCTTCCCTCAAAGAATGGTGCTGGTCCAATTCCGGAGTCGTATGGGTCTCCGGAATAATATTCGGTTGGAGGCCGAATTGAGTGTTGCCCCCATCGCCGGTCTCCATGGGGGTTGATTTTCCCCTCTCCTCGGCAATAGAGGTATTACCCTCCGCCGCCACCTTCACGGCCTCTTGTACCTCGCCATGACCTGGAGAGGTTCTTTGAGACAACACTTCGGTGTTACCCTTGGCAGTGGGTGGAGAGATCTACGGAAGCGACTCGCTCTTCATCACGTTCGTCCCTAGCGAGTTCCCAGATGACGATGATCATTGGGGGAGATCGCGAGTCGGGCTATAATGCGCAATTCAGTACGTTAAAATAATAAGGCATACAATTGGATATGTGTATGGTGTCTTCGAATACTTACAATTCAGTCAAGGGCTTCGGCCTGGGGTGCCGCTTTGGGATGGCATCGGCATCCGCTTCGGAATCATCCAAAAGGGAGGGTTTTTTCCTTCTTGGCAACCTCCGCCTCCAGATCCGCTATCGGTGTACAAAAGTAGGGGCTCTCCGTTTGACCCCTTTACTTGTGCACGGGTAGTCAGAGCCTCCCGCCACGGTGACGCATAGACATGGCAGGAAAGGGAAGCCGGAGAGAAGCCGAAGCCACAAGGACAAATGAAGCAACAACAAGGACCAAGGCCACAAAGATCGATGGATGAGAGGTTCCCCGGCAAGGACACTTGTCAGGGCAGCTCAGCGCCCCGGCAAGACCCTTGTCGGGCAGCTCGCCCACCGGTCGAAAGGAGTCACCTTCGAGCCCACCAACGCTAGACAAATGCATTGGGACAGGGCTCGGGAGGCACCTCCGTGGTGGCATGCAGATCTTTGTGAAGACATAGAATGCTCAAGATCAAATAAGAATAGGAAGGCAACTATCCTCACTGAAGGAACCCACAAGACCCCCGGCAAGATCCTTGCCGGGGACGCCAGTGCGCCATTACAAGACCCTTGCCGGGCCACCCGGCAAGACCCTCGCCAAGCGCACCGATAGGGCCACTGCTAGGCCCACACCAGCCAAGTCTTTGCGGTCGTTCGCATACAGCTGCCGACCCAGCCAGCTGGGTAGACACCTGCGTGGTAACATGCAGCTCTTCGTGGAAGCTCCACCACTGCACCACCTCAGCTGCCTGCCTGCCTACATGGCACCGCATGCACCGCTAGCCAGGGCGCGTGTCGAAGCGAGGACGAGCGGCGGCGGACGGGACGAGCCTCACCCCCGTCCCCAATAAAGCGAAGGGACACCTAAGCCTCGCATTAAATGCATCTTGTCCTGTAATACGAGCGATAAGCTCGCAATGCTGTAGCACTTTCCACCTCCTGTGTGCCACTGTGGCAGCCCCTTTGGTCTATAAAAGGAGGCCCATGGCACACGGAGAAAGTATTCGGCTCTTTCGAACCCGACAGCACCTAGAGCTAGTTCAAGAGCTCAAGAACACTAATACATCCACCAAAGCAGGATCGTAGGGTTTTATGCATCTTTGCGGCCTGAACCTGGGTAAACCCCTTTGTGTCGTCTACTAGTCCCGCTCTTCTCATGATCCCCGCGCCCCGCAATCATAGAAGGGATTCCAGGGATCCCACAGGTGTCATTTTCCACCGACATCTTTGGCGCGCCAGGTAGGGGGCACAATCGTGAGAATCTGGCCTAGCAGTCGACCTAGTTGTTCTCCATCGCCACAGCTCTTGCGGAGAAGGCAACCAAGAAGGTGACACTGCCCGTTGGCACGAAGGACGCTGAGGCAGCGACGAGAGAGCTAACTCATGCTGAACTTTGGGTTTGTTTCCATAAATATAAGCTTATTGTCGTCGACGGTTCGGCCTATGTATGGGAAGCCTGTACGCAGAGGGGCCCTCTTGCGATCAGCAACACCCTTGTTCTGTTTCGAGTCTGCTCAACAGTTCAAGCGGCCGCGTCGAGAGCGGCAGGGTAGCCTTTCGCCATCGGTAACGCTCTCGGTTCTGACTCGAGTCAAGCTCGACAGATCGAGCGGCCGCACCAAGGGCGGTAAGGTGCTTCGCCCGGCAACAAGCACACCTGGCAGGCTAATGAGGATCCGTCCTCAAAGCGCCGCCCTGGGTTTACGTGCCGGCAAGCTTACCCAGTTGACATGGGGTGGACATACAAAGGAAAAACGAACAGGAAAATAACATGCATAGTTTCAGGAGCACTGCAGAGTTATATTACACAAATTACCGCCACGGTTCTAACTAAAGATAGCACTGTCTTGTTCATGAACCTGCAGCGGCGACGGAGAATGGGATACCTAGTGCCGGCGCTGGCCCTCCACCCTCTTGATTTTGTCGATGCGGGTGAGGATGGGCTGATGCGCTCATTGAGCGCCGCGACATCGGCATCCTCCGGCAATCTCTTCAGCACAGCTCCAAAGTCGAGGTCGGGGTGCCAGTGCGCGATCTTGGTGAGCACCCTGGTCATGGTCCCTCGGCAGAGTATCCGGGATTCCTCGGCCAGGGAGGCCGCCCGGTTGGAGTGAAGCCGCTTCAGGGCACCGACGACCTTCTCAAAGTATATGGTCAGGTTGGCGTTGGGGCTCAGGCTTGCTTCTGGGGCGTACCCCATCTCTGGCATCCCCATAATGTCCAGCTGATCGGCGGCCGAGTTTGCAACAACGGCAAGGCGCCCGAGCCAACGTTTCTCGCGCGCCTTGTAGTCCTTAAGGTTGGCGGTCTCGTTCCTCATCAGCTGTCTCTCCGTCTCTAGCTCCTTGGTCAGGAGCCCTTCCCGGTTCAAGGCCCCCGACAGCGTCTCCTCGAGCTCTCCCAGCTTCAGCTTGAGATCCTTGATAGAGGTGTTGGCCTCAGAGAGCTCCCCAGACTTGCTGATGACCTTGCCCTATGCCACCGTCAGAGCATCGTTGAGCGTGTGCTTCTCCTGGGCCAGCTTCAGGGCTTCCTCCTCCAGCTCTTTTACCTTGCCGGCATGGGCCTGAGCCAGGGCGTTGAGTGCCTCCTGATGCCTCCGCTCCAGCTCTTGGGTCCCTGCAGGACGAGCTTGTCCACCTCTTTGTCCTTGCCGCGGAGCATGGCGGCAAGTTTCTCCTCGCGCTCGGCAAGGTCCTCCTCCTGGGTCTTCAGGTTGGCCTCGTGCTGGGACCGGACGGCTTCGGCTTCATCGGCCAATTTCTTCACCGTCTTCTGGGCCTTCTCGATGTCGTCCAGCTTCAGGGCGAGCTCCACCTCACGGTTGGCCTGCTCACCCTGGGCGGCCTTCAGCTCGGCCTGAGCCTGGCGGAACCAGTCTTGCGCCTCGGCGACACGCGCTCCAAAGTCCACCTCCGCCTTCTCCAGCATCGCCGTCCTGGACTTGGCCTTGTCCAGGCAGGCGCAGTAGAGCGCCTGAAGCTTCCGAAAGCTGGCGCCCATGTCCTGGAGCAGCTGCTCCTCTTGGGAGTCGGCGCCACCAACGCCCGGCTCGTCAATGACCTCGAGCCCTGCCACGGCAAGCACCTCCTCGTCGAACACCTCTCCCTCAAAGGGAGCCCTGGTGCTCGACGCGCCAAGGAGGTGGACGAAGAGATCGTCGCTGACCCTCAGGTACCTGCTGGAGCTAGAGGCAGCAGAGGAGGAGGGCAGGTCGTCGAACGCCACCTCCTCGGCAGTGGCCTTGCCGACATCCCCGGCAGGCCCCTTGCCGGGCTCTTCGGCAGGCCCCTTGGCGGCATCCTCGGCGGCGCCCCTGGTGCTCTCCTCGGCAGCAATCTTCTCCGCCTCCGCCGTGGCTTCCGCGGTGATATCCTTGATGGTGGTGTCGACGTCCTCCGAGGAGGGGTCTGTACGCCAAGAAAGAGACGGGCGAAGCCAAGATCGAAAGCCGACGAGGAAAAGAGGAAAGGAAGAATGCAAACAAAAGAGAAGGGCGAGTAGCCTACCCGTGCCTGGCCGAGAGGCAGAAGCCCCTTCTCCGCCAAGGTCTGGCGTCGAGGCAAAGCCGTCGGCACCTGCGTTATCCTCCCCCTCCTTTGTGTGCACGGCCTCGGTGCTTGGTGTCCTTGCCGGGGATGCCCCTTGGGGCGGTGTAGTCGACGGGGGTGGCACGATCGGAGAGGCCCTCTGTGGCTCCCTTTGGTGCTGCTCCTCTCCTGCATCCACGGCACGGTTAACACTGAAGCATCAACCATGATGCACGTTGATAGAGGGCGGATGGTGGACTTACGCTGGGGGCTGGGCTGGGGGCTGCTGTCCGGGCTGCTCGACACCACCAGTGGCGTACTGGCGGTGCCTGTCGGGGGCTGGCCACTCGCCGAAGACCTGGCCCTCTTTATCCTCTGGTCCAGCGTCTCCACATCCCTGCAAGATGAAGACAAGTAAGCAACAGCATCAGGAGGTGTCAGAAATGAGGGAGGAAAGCAGAGGCTTACTCTTCGTTCTCTTCCTCCTCCGTTGCCTTCCTCTTCCGCTTCGGGCTGAGAGACCCGAGCTCTCTCTCCAGGCTGAGAGGCCCGAGTCAAACAAGTCACCCCCAATACCCACGCCAATGTTTGCCGGTGAGGGGGGAGGCAATGGCGTCCAGACGCGCTTGGACGATGAAGAAGCAAATGTCCTCTTCTTCAACGCCACGGCTTTCGCTGTTTTCTTCATCGCCACCGCCCTCGTCTGGCGCATGGACGCTTCCTAGGTTTGATGCAGCTGCACGGCCTGGTCGGAGCGGACCGGCTCACCGGAGGTGGCCCGCCGCAGGACCCGCCTTTTTCCGGTGATCGAGGGATCGGCGGTCGCGGCCCTCTCCTCCTCGCCCTCCTCCGACGACGACCCGTCGGCAGCGTCCTCAATGAGGGGATCCTTGGTGTCGGCGCCTCTGGCCTCCCCAGCGGCTGCAGCCCACCGGGCGAGCTCCCTCTCCTCCGCCTCCGTCGTGGCCTTTTCCACCACTCCGCCGGTGCTGCCAGCCTCCTTGACGAGCTTCGCCTCCTCTTCGGCAAGCCTCACCTCTTCTACCCTGGCGGCAATATAATTCAGCTCCCCCGGGGAGGTGTCCTGGATGAGCTGTGGCTCGTCGGTGATGTATATCTTGTGCAGAGTGTCGAAGAACTCCTACACCACAAGCTCGTCCGGCTCGACCCAGTTCGGGTCAAGGCCGTGCACGTTGAAGAGCGGCATCATGGCGATGATTTTGTTCCAAAGAGAGTTGTTGCTCAACGGGACCACTCCCGCCGGCAGCTTGAAAACAGGCTCCTTGTCGACCTTGCCGGCCTTTGCGGTGGCCCTGGCAAGCTTGCAGGACCGCTCAACCTCACCCACGTCGTCGACCTCGAGCTGGAAGATTTGCTAGCAAAGATGGGCGTGCTGCAGCACCATCAGGTTGTTGTCAAGGCCGGGACGGAGCCTCATGATGTCGGCGGCGTTCACGTAGAGCCAGGTCGGCCTCCCCTTGTCATGCAGAGGGGCAATCCAGTGGCGGATGAAGTCCGCCCTGAACATCTCGAGGGCGAGCTCGGCCTGGGTGAGCCGGAGAATCCTGGTGGTGGCGATCGTGAGCTTCGCATCATCGGCGTCGATGTTGCCCCAATCGCCGCCACGGACCGACGGCTTCTGGCGAACCTCGCAGAATGCTGGCGGGTCTTTCTCCTCAATCCAGCACCATTGGCCCCGTCATTCTTCCCACCTCTCCTTCGTGGCGCCATCCGGGTACGCCACCTTGGCCCTCGGGATCTAGGCAACGCAGCCAGCAATGGCGCCCCCTTTCTGGATCCGAGGGGAGAAGTAATGACGGAAGAGCGTTGTGCTGGGGTACACCCCGACGAAGCCCTTGCAAAGATGGGCAAAGAGGGCCATGCACGCCGTGGCATTCGGAGTAAAATGCAGGAGGCGGAAGCCATAGGAATGCATGATGTCCTTGAAGAAATCAGAGAAGGGGGGACAGAGCCCGCAAGAGAAATAGTCGACAAAGAAGGGGTACCGATGCGGGGACGGCCTGGCGCTGGCAGGGACGACGGTCGTGGCTGGATGCCCCGTCTTCTCTCCCACCGTCTTCACGCCCCACAAACACTTGAACATCTCCCGAAGCTCGGGCACGCCAACCGTCATGGGGAAGTAGGCAAACTGCGCCCGCCACGCCACCAGCTCGCTCTCCGGCTGCTCCGACACGCCGGCATCCTTTGCCGCCCCCTTGCTCTTGGTGGACTTGGGCGCCATGGCGGCTGCGGGAAGCGAGAGGATGGCGGAAGCATGGCGGCGATGGGCGAAAACAGAGGGGCTTGAGAAGAAGGGGGCAGCGGTTCTGAGATTGGAGGAGGGCGCATGGGAGGGGTAAAGTGAGCAGCGCGCCCGCGGTGATTCCTTTTTATGGGGGAGGCGCGGGCCGCCTCCTTTCCCATTAACTGCGATACGATGCATGCGTGCGGGCGCTGTCCCACGCATGCCTCCCACGTCATGCACGTGCACGACCCCCACATCGCGCGTTCAACGCGGGTCATGGGGAAGCGCGCGTGACGGAGCGATGGCAGCGGTAAAATCCCCTAATCGCCGCGCACCGTTCTGGGCCTGGCCCAACAACGTGTTGCGCTTATGTATGGCCAAGGCCCGGGGGCTCCTGTCTGTGTACAAAAGTAGGGGCTCTCCTTTTGGCCCCTTTACTTGTGCACGGGCAGTCAGAGCCTCCCGCCACGGCCACACATAGACATGGCAGGAAAGGGAAGCCGGAGAGAAGCCGAAGCCACAAGGACAAACGAAGCAACAAAAAGGACCAAGGCCACAAAGATCAGATGGGTGAAGCAGGTTCCCCCGGCAAGGACCCTTGCCGGGGCAGCCTCAGCGGCCCCGGCAAGACCCTTGCCGGGGCAGCTCGCCCCCACTAGCCGAGCGAGTCACCTTCGAGCCCACCAACGCTAGACAAATGCATTGGGACAGGTCTCGGGAGGCACCTCCGTGGTGGCATGCAGATCTTTGTGAAGACATAGAATGCTCAAGATCAAATAAGAATAGGAAGGCAACTATCCTCACAGAAGGAACCCACAAGACCCCTGGCAAGATCCTTGCCGGGGACGCTAGTGCGCCACGACAAGACCCTTGCCGGGCCACCCGACAAGACCCTTGCCGGACCCCCGGCAAGACCCTCGCCAAGCGCACCGACAGGGCCACTGCCAGGCCCGCACCAGCCAAGTCTTCGCCGCTGTTCGCATACAGCTGCCGACCCAGCTAGCTGGGTAGGCACCTACGTGGCAACATGCAGCTATTCGTGGAAGCTCCACCATCGCGCCACCTCAGCTGCCTGCCTGCCTACATGGCACCGCATGCACAGCTGGCCAGGGCGAGTGTCAAAGCGAGGAGGAGCAACGGCGAACGGGACGGGCCTCGCCCCCGTCCCCGATAAAGCGAAGGGACACCTAAGCCTCGCATTAAATGTGTCTTGTCCTGTAATACGAGCGATATGCTCACAACGCTGTAGCACTTTCCACCTCCTGTGTGCCACTGTGGCAGCCCCTTTCGTCTATAAAAGGAGGCCCATGGCACACGGAGAAAGGATTCGGCTCTTTCGAACCCCACAGCACCTAGAGCTAGTTCAAGAGCTCAAGAACACTAATACATCCACCAAAGCAGGATCATAGGGTTTTACGCATCTTTGCGGCCCAAACCTGGGTAAACCCCTTTGTGTCGTGTACTAGTCCTGCTCTTCTCACGATCCCCGCTCCCCACAACCGTAGAAGGGTTTCCAGGGATCCCATAGGTGTCGTTTTCCACCGACATCCGCGGAAGCCCCCCTTTTCTTCTTCCCCCCCTTGGGGAGAGAGATACTCTCTTCCTCCTCTACATCTTCGTCATGGGAGGAGGAGTTCTCGGAGTCTTTGGACATGGCATCCGAAGTACCCTTATGACGGAGGCCACCTATGGTCTCCTTGCCCTTCTTCTTGGCCTTCTTCTCCGGCGCCTGATATGGCGCCGGAACTAGCATCTTGGTCACCAAGGGGGTAGCCTGGTCCATGGGCAGCGGAGCTGGGCATTTGATCTGCTCCACTTTCTTTGTCCAGCCCTGTGAGAGTTAGAAAATTCAATACACTCCTTGTATTTGCAAATAAAAGTTATCATAAAACTTACAGGAGTGGCAGGACGTGCGCAGTCAAGGCCGCGGTCTTCGGTTGTCTCCGGCCACGACCTTTGAGTCTTGTAGAGCAGCTTCCATATGTCTTCATGTGTCGTGTCAAAGAATCGCTACAGGGTCCAAGGACAGGTCGTGACGAATTCCCACATATGTTGAGTCCGGCGTTGACAAGGGAGAATTCGGCAAAAAAATATCACCTGGATCACGCTGGCAAGGCTGGTGTTTTTGTTTATCATGCCCTTGACGTGGCTCTCCAGCATCGTTACCTCGTCGGGCGATTCCCAATCTAGGCGTTTATTGAGCTAGGATGTAAGCTACATCGGGGGCCCAGATTTGAACTCAGGAGCGGCGGCCCATGTGGCTTCGTGGGGTTCCGTTATATAGAACCACCCCTGCTGCCATCCTTTGATGCTCTCCACAAAGGTTCCCTTTGGCCAGGCGAGGTTGGAGAGTTTGCTCACCATGGCGCCGCCGCACTCCGCGTGTTGGCCCTCCCCACCTTTGGCTTCACATTGAAGACCTTGAGCCATAGGCCGAAGTGGGGAGGGATGCGGAGGAACGCCTCACACACAACGATAAACGCCGAAAGGTTGAGGAAAGAATTTGGGGCTAGATCATGAAAATCTAGCCCATAGTAGAACATGAGGCCGCGGACGAAAGGATGAACGGGGAACCCTAGTCTGCGAAGGAAATGGGGGATGAACACGACCCTTCCGTTGGGCTCTGGAGTGGGAATGATCTGCTTTTTGGCAGGGAGCCGGTGGACTATGTCTGTGGCTAAATACCCAGCTTCCCGGAGCTCCTTAATGTTCTCCTCTGTAATCGAGGAAGCCATCCACTTGCCCTGCATTCCAGATCCGGACATGGCTAGGAGTGTTTGGTGGCGATGGAAAGGATTGAGACTTGGGCGTTGGAGATCGAAGATAGGCTGAGGAGGAAGAAGGCGTGGGGTAAAAAGTTGGATCTTTGTCTTCTTATAAAGGTAGTGAATATCAAGCGTCCCCTCTGGAGCCTTAAATCTCGCCTATTCCCAAGGGGACGTGTTAACGGCACGGTTAGATTACCCAAATCCCTGTTAATGAGAATCACATGATAAGGGGACATGATCTCTCCTTTGACAAGACGTGTCAATGGCCGTGTCTTAGAATGCGAAACGTGGCTGTAAAACGGATCAAAATGCTAACAAGGCCAGGACATAATGCCTCACCGGAAAAATCGCCTATGGACGTGCCTTATTTTGTTTCGAATATTTTTTGGCCTTACAGCTTAAGGCTGTAATTGTTAATAAATCCAGATACAGCTGTTTTGCATGGAGGACTGCGTTGGAGTATTCGGAGAAGGAACCTGCCTTGCAATGTCGAAGACAATCTGCATGCCGAATACATCATCATTGAAGCCTGGTTCAGGGGCTACTAAGGGAGTCCTGGACTATGGGGTCCTCGGGGAGCCGGCCTGTGTGACATGGGCCGGACTGATGGTCCATGAAGATACAGGATAGAAGGACCTCCCCCGTGTCCGGATGGGACTCTCCTTTGCATGGCTGGCAAGCTTGGCGTTCGGATCATGTGCCTTCCTTTCTCTGTAACCGACTCTGTACAACTCTAGATCCCTCCGGTGCCTATATAAACTGGAGAGCTTAGTCCATAGGCAGAATCACAATCATACAGGCTAGACATCTAGGGTTTAGCCATTGCGATCTCGAGGTAAATCAACTCTTGTATCCCCTATACTCATCAAAGTCAATCAAGCAGGAAGTAGGGTATTACCTCCATTAAGAGGGACCGAACCTAGATAAACATCGTGTCCCCTACCTCCTTGTTACCTTTGACCCTTAGACGCACAGTTCGGGACCCCCTACACGAGATCTGCCGGTTTTGACACCGACAGTCGTAGCACGATGACTTCTCGACTATGTAAAACAAAAGGTTTTCCCATTTATGATAAGGAGGGGTGATGACGGTGTGCTTTCGGCTTGCTCTAGTCCTAGTAGTCATACTAGGTGGTCCATGCACGTGTAGATTTATTGTTTTTCACGTCTCATGTTCGTCGTACTGCCACGACTGTTGATGAATAGACGGTAAGTTATTCACGGGAAAACCTTTGTTGAGCGCGTGTGCGCGAGAGAGACAGTGTGCGTGTGTGATATGTGTAGAGACTGAGGCGATGATAAGGGATTCCTTGTGTCTCTGTGTGTGGAGGATAGAGAGACATGTGCAAGGGGCTTTGTGTTGTATAAAGTGGAGACACATAGACATAATCATAGAGTGAGTGTGAGATACACATGCGGACATAAGGAGAGATGTGTGAGTTAGAGAGATGAAGAATTTTGGTGTGCATCTGAGCTAGAGAGAGGGGGATATATACATACATAGAGCTGGAGAGAATATGCAAGGGTGTGTGTCTTAAAAGAAGGATCTAGATAGATGGGTGTTTGTGTGTGTCTGTGTGTGTTTGTGGGCGCGCGTATGTGTGAGAGGGAGTGTGTGTATGTGGAGAAGAGAGACAACTAATGATGTAAAGCTAGTATAGGGAAGGTGGAATGGTATGACATGTGTGTCAAAGAGAGATAAAGGCATGTGTAGTAGCGGGATAGCATGGGTGCGGGCGGGGAGTAGACTATTTGGAAGAGACATCGAGTGTGTGTGGGAGAGGGGTGTGAGAGTGAGAGAGAGAGCTAGCAATGGAGAGAGATGAAGAGAGGGGTCGTTTGTGTGCAGAAGTGGCATATAGATAGGGAGACAATGTTGATGTTGTTCGAAAGTGGCCTATGTACGGAGACGCAAGGGAAGCGCGTCACCGTGTGTGTGTGATAGGGACTTCATGAGAGATCTAGAATAGATGGTGTAGATAACAATGTGCGAGATTGAGAATGATGATACATTAGGGAGCTATATAGGGAAGGAGCTGGGGCGGGTCCGCATGTGGGAGAGATAGAAAGAGGAGAGTGGTGCACAAGGAGACAAAGTGTGCTTGTTTGCAATGGGGGTGGTGTGTAAGGTGAGTGTGCGAGAATCACATAACTAGGGAGATAGACGTTTGGGGCAATGTTTTGTGTGTATGGGGAAGATACATACTATATAGTGCATGTGCTTGGTAAAGAGAGATGCCGGGAGACCTAGAGAGTGGGGGAAGAGATGTGTCCATTCCCGAGAGACAAAGTGATAGAGACCTATATTGGGGTCTGAACTTTACAAGAGAGGGGGGTGTTAATGTGCCCGTGTGTTCGTGTCCGGGGGAGAGAATGACTTGTGGGGGGGGCGGGGGTGGATTTAGATAAAGAGTGGGGTGTCTATATTTGAGATACTTTAGCGTAATTGAGATATATATGGTTAATAGTGTGTGCACTCATGGTTGATCAATTTGTTTCAAAGTTTGGACCACGGGATAACCATACTTTTGAACATGCATGATATACTTTGAAGTACCAAAATTACAAACCTAAGATTGGAATTTTGTAATTCGACTCCATCATTAGCTTTTGTAATTCATTTAAACGGAGGTACATTTTTTAAGCCGGGATTTTGTGATTTCCAATTCATATATCAAACCTAGAGATATACACATACGGGCATGTTCAAACTTTATAATCATCCACTTTATTCATACACATACACATAAATAAATTCCCGGCTATGATATCATAGTCGGTCGTACAAGAGCAGAACACTTAATTTCAGGCGCCAAAAGCTTTCAAACTTCCTACTCACATTGAAATATCTCGCACCCGAAAGTTTAGCCCTGCGATATTCCTATTTTACTCATGCCACATGAACGGAAAAGGGTTGCTTTGGTAACTCCATTGTTTTCCCCTCTTTGCCACCAAAATTCTTCCCCAGAGCCCCTCCCTTCCCCTCCCCGACCCCCCCCAACCATGCCAAGCCGCCGAATCTAGTCCTTCGCCGCAGAGGTGGACCTCACACCCCGCCGGATCTACCTTCCGCACCTTGGAACCCCCAACTGCCAACTCACCACTTCACCGGGGCCGCTTCAGCGACTGGCTTGTCCGCCGCTCCAGATCTCCTTGACCACCATCATGGACCATCGCACCGGATCTGCTTCACCGGCGCCCTCGTCCACCACAATGTAGGCCCTTCACTGACTCCCTCGTCCGCCCCATCGCCGGCCCTTCATACAAGCCCTCGTCTGCCACAACAGATCCGCCTCACTGAAAGCACTGTACATCGCGCCGGATGTGCTTCACCGATGCCTTCGTCCACTGCACCGGACCGCTCCCCGAATGCCATATTCAACTCCACCGGCCCTGCTTTACTGAAGCCGCAGCCTCATCAGGTTATTTCGATTTGTACTCCTTTGGTTTTTCTCTTCTTTATTGTGGAACTATTCACTTACCACAAATGAGCTTTCTTGTATGTCGACGGGCGCGGCAACTGAAGCACCGGAGCCGCTTCAGCAACGGCGACAACCAGCCCAAACTCAACCGCAACACGAGCACCATCTACGGTCCTTAGCTATCAATTATGACAACGATACCCATATGCCACCGAGCTTCAGGTACTATTATTCAATTTTTCATGAGACGTATTATTCTGCTTGCACCTGTAGGGCCATACTTCTGGCAGTGAACATGTTACATGTGCTAAATTACAAACCAGTGCACATATAGTTACAATGCTTTAGTTTTGTCCTAAGTATTACTATACTTCCTACATATCACTGCCTCTTATTTTACTTCTTGCATGCTATGTTTATGATAATGGTGTTGTTTTGATGCCACCTCTTGGTTCCATCAGACTGCTACATGTTCTCTATGCTTAATTACACATCAACAAACTAGCATGTGGCTCCGCTGCTTTTTGTTTGTTTTAACCTACATTTTCTGATGCTACCTATTACATCACTGCTCCGAGCCTCTGTTCATTACGGGGCTATTTGGTTCCCAGTCACAGTTTGCCAGGCCAAAGTTTGGTAGCCATAGTTTAATTGGCATGTGTTTGGTTTTGCCACACTTTATTGCCCCTATGGCCCACTTATCAAAGAGACATTTTTTGCCAACTTTTGCCAAAGTTTGGTGTCCAATTTCTCAGCCACACTTGTGTGGCTTGCCATACTTGTGTGGCTGGCCACACTTTGTCTTGGTCATGCTAGTCTCCAACCGAATAGACCCTACTTTTTTGTGTGTTCTTGATCTTCCCAAGTTGCATGACTAATTTGATGCTTCTATTAATTATGGAGCTGCCAACCCCATCAAGAAAAATATTTGTTCTTTTGGGGCTGGCACCTCGAACTAGCATAAAAATAGAGTGAAGCACATATATTATCCTATAAGCACACACCCTTCTTTCATTAGTTTAGATGATCAATTCAAACCAGGGCATGTGATTAAAATTAATTTTACCTAAATAGAGGGTGCAGAATAAACTACAACAACTAGATTTGCAACCACGGGATGCTGACGATATCTTTAAAGAACATTGCAACAGCAGCCAGGCTTCATAGCAACATATGGTAAGTCAGTGGGTTTTAGTACATGTGAAATGTAATGCATGTGGGCTACTTTCTTGGCTTGTTCCCTCAACCTGTAATCCTACAGAATTACAAATAATTCATTTGTCTGCTTTGCTGTATTGCTGGATTCGAATGCTTGTTTGTTACTTGTTAGGCTATACCCGAGTTGGCCAATATGTCAGCAGTGCCTGCTGTACTATCGTAAAGAAATGCATGCATAGTTCATTAGACTCCTTAACTTTTCCTATGAACTTCACCACAAGACTGTCTTCGTAGTTTATATGAGGCCACACTGTTAAGTGCTTTCTCAGATTATTTCAATTGCTTAGATGCCTTGGCAACTTAAATATAGCGGTGGTACACTCCCTTTTAGACTAGGGATGTCAAGTGGGTCTCATTTAATCCCGATTAAAGTCCACTAGTGGTATGATAGTTCAAAAGAGTTTTTGTTTTTTGAGGAAAATGAACTAGGGAGCTAGCAAAAACTAACTAGATGGGACTGGCGGATGCCATTTATTTGCCACTTACATCCCTAGTTTCATCCTACCATTTTAATTTCTTTTCGGTTGATGCTGCTTCAAACCATTTAAATATAGCTTGCCATGCTCGACAATAATTCATATGTTGTTGTAGGATCGAAAGTATGTCTAGAGGGGGGAGATTAGACTACTTGACAATATAAAAGTTTAGCCTTTTGATTAGGACAAGTTTTTAGCAAGTTCACAATGATGATCAAGTCAAGTATCACCCTACACATGCAATTCTAGAGTATTTGCAGCGGAAAGTAAATTGCACATGTAGTAAAGAGAGGTGGAGAAGAGCAAACGCAATTTGGAGACACGGAGATTTTTTCTCGTGGTTCCGATAGGTGGTGCTATCGTCAATCCACGTTGATGGAGACTTCAACCCACGGAGGGTAACGGCTGCGAGAGTCCACGGAGGGCTCCACCCACGAAGGGTCCATGAAGAAGCAACCTTGTCTATTCCATCATGGCATACGCCCACGGAGGACTAGCCTTACTCGGGGTAGATCTTCACGAAGTAGGCGATCTCCTTGCCCTTACAAACTTCTTGGTTCAACTCCACATCTCGACGGAGGCTCCCAAGCGACACCTAACCAATCTAGGAGGCACCACCCTCCAAAAGGTAATAGATGGTGTTGGTGATGATGAACTCCTTGCTCTTGTGCTTCAAATGATAATCTCCCCAACACTCAACTCTCCTCACTGATTTGGCTGTGGTGGAAGAAAGGATTGAGTGGAAAGCAACTTGGGAAGGCTAGAACTCAAGTTTCATATGGTGGGAGTGGAGCAACTTGATCTCAACACAAGGGTAGGTAGTTTTCTTCTCAGAAATGTAAGGTAGGAGTGGTAGTTCTTTCTGATGGCTCTCTCCACGAATGAAGAGGAGGTGGAGGGTATTTATAGCCTCCACACAAAATCCAACCGTTACACACATTTGACCAATCTCGGTCAGACCAAAGTTGACAACTCGGTGAGACCGAAAGTTCAAATCTTGTGAACGTTGGGATTTTCGGTGGGACCGAAAATACAATCTCGGTGAGTCCGATTCTTCCAAAGACTAGGGTTTGCCAATCTTGGTGGGACCGACTTTATCATCTCGGTGACACCGATATGATGATGAAGATTCTGAAGCTTAGCAACACTAGTTTCGTGAGACCGAGTTTGGAATCGGAAAATCCGAAATTTCTAGGGTTTGGGTATATGGTGAGGTGGTTCATCTCGGTGTGGTGAGTTTATGGAATCGGTGGGACCGAGATTACTTATGAGTGTGTGTTGGAATGAAAGATTGCGATAGTTTGGGAGATAGATCACTAAGCACTTTAAGCAACAGATCATTATCATAACCTCATCCCTTTTAATAGTATTGGCTTTCCTATAGACTCAATGTGATCTTGGATCACTAAACCAAAAATGGAGTCTTGAGCTTTTGCCAATGCTTTCCTTAGCATTTTGAGGGTCCACTTCTTCAGTCATTGCCATACCCATATCTTGAACTTTCTGAAATGATTCTCAAGAAGTTATTAGTTCAATGATATATATGTTGTTATTAATTACCAAAACCACCCGGGATTAGTTGCACTTTCAATCTCCCCTTTTGGTAATTGATGACAACATATAGATCAAAGCTTCGACAAATGATATAATCAATGAATAATATCGTCGCTTTGAGAAGTATGTGATAAGCAAGAGCTCCCCCTAAATTTGTGCATTATTTAAGATTTGCGTTTGAATGCAAATGCACAATCGATTAGGATCATGGGTCACTCTTCCATGTCACATACATCTTGGTGGAGCGCACAAAATGATAAGAATGAATAGCATGCACCCAATCACCAAGACATGAGTAAATGATCATACAAGATATGAATAGCATATGATAAGCATTAAGCACACATTAAGGCATAGTATGATCAAGCACTCATCAAAGTAGAACAAACGTAGTATCAAACACACGGAATGTCTCGAAAATCTCAAAAGTATCTCAAAGAAACCGCAAACGAAGCGAAGAGCAAAAGCGAGCACTCTCTCTCTCGAAGTCCTATGATCTATACAATTTCTCCCCTTTGGCAACAAGTTACCAAAAGTTCGAAAGGTATAGAGCTAAACGTCACTAGGGACTCTGTGGCGGCTCTGTGCAGGTTGATGGAGTTGAGATAGCTGCATCTGCAAAGGCTTGGTGATGTCTGTGGAGCTGGAGGAGTGGACACTGGAGCTGGGCTGAACCGATGGAGCTGTGGGAGGTCTTGGCTGATAGCCACTGGTGTCATCCTTTGGAATAGCAGCTGATCTGGGTCTTGTAGGAACCGGAGCAGGCTGTTCATAATCATCCTGGACTAGGTCATCCTGCATCTCCTTCATGAGCTCTTCCTTCTCCCTCTTAGCTTCCTCGATATCTGCCTCAAGCTTGTTGATAGTGACTTGCACTTCAGTCAGTTTGACATCCAGAGCATGGAACTTGTCTTCAACTATCCTCTCAAGACTCTCCGAGATCGCACAATGCTGGCAGGCGTTGTTCAATCCTCTGGGTAGCTTCAAGGAGCTGCTCTCCAACACTCTTGGGTTTAGTTGCTGCTGCTGCTGCTTCCTTCTCGGCTTTAGCTTGTTTGGCAGCTTCAGACTTTGCTTGACCTTCAACAGACGTGGGATCATCCTCAGTCATCACAACTTCATTGTCCTCATGCTCAGGCTGCAGTGGCAAGTGGGGTCTATCCAACAAGTAGGTGCCCGTGCCAAACTTGGCATTGATAAGCATCTGTATGTAAAAGGGCAAAACCACATGACCTCTTCAGTCTGCTGCAGTCCTCTTGATAGTCTCAACTATCGGTCCATCACCTTGAAAGGTGCCTTCGATCAAGTATATGCAGCATGTTGATAGAATAGCCTCTTATCATGCGATGATCTCGGACTTGGGCATCAGGGTATGCCTCAGAATTGTGTTCGTGGTAGGGAGACCTGCCTGGAGATGATACACTGAGCCGAGCTTCCAGATCTCTACATCCTTAGCTGGTACCTCATTGTACATGTTCTTCATAGACTCATGGTTTTTCTTGGGAATTCCATAGACATCAACATCATCTTCTCTTGACACTGGAGCATTCAGCAGTGCTGCCCATTCTTCAACAGTTGAAGAAAATCTACATCCTTGATCATCCATACAATCCGCCATCGGATAGAAATGAGCTGTGGCATAGAATTGCATGATCATCTCATCATTCCAAGCTGTCAACTTCTGACCAACGAAATCAGCAACACCACATGCAGTGAAGCTCTCATGCACATGTGGAAAGTAGTCTCTGTGCTCTTCACTGTCAATATATGCCCAGTCAACATAGCGAGTGTCAGCAACAATGGGCTTCTTGTCCATAAGCACAGTCTCATAGAAATCTTGCTGCTCTCTGGTGTGGAACCTTGGATCAACAGCAGTCCTTCTTCTCACGGCATATGGATCAGCTTGTCTCCATAGCCTGAGTCCTTTATCCTTTCTTTCCTTCATGTTTTCAGCTCGAGGATGAGCATCATTGTGGACTGGCAGTTTCTGACGGAGTTTCAGCAATACAGGTGCCTCATCATCTGACTCAGCTGGTGGCACGTTGTCTTTCTTCTTCTCTGAAGCAGGAATGTTTCTCACAGTTTTCTTGGGCTTGGCAGCAGGCTTGGCTTGAGCTGCCTTTGCTGGAGCTGATGGCTTAGACTTAGAAGGTGCTCCTGCCCTGATGGCATCTCCCATCAACTTAGGCTTCTGAGGAGGCTGGGGTGCTTCCTCATCAGAATCATCATCAGCTGCTTCATCATGCACAATCCTCTTCCTCTTGGAAGTTTTCTTCACTTTGCTCGAAGTTTCCTCTTCCATGCTCAGCTTCTTGGCAACTGTGGACTTCTTCACTTTGCCGGTGCCTTTCTTGGTTTGTTGCCCTTGATGCTCTTTGGCAACCACTTTCCTCTTTGGCTTAGATGTGATCTCTTCCTCAGCAATGAAGTCAGAATCCTCTTCATCAGAATTTCTCTTCTTCCTGGCCCTGGTGGCTGCAGGAGGCAAACCACTTGGTGTGCTCCTCTCACCATCATCAGAAAAGCTGCTGGCCTCAGGACTAGTGCCTGCCTCTGGAATTTCAGCAATTGGAGATTCAGACCTGTTCTGGCTGTCACTGGCATCTGACATGGCTGACAACCTGTGAATAGATAATGTATAGGCAGAATAGAAGAGTTATCACAAACTGCGAAGATTTTGCAAAAGAATGAGTTCAAATTTCAGTTCTAGGTTTTCACGAGAATGCATTTGGTCGACCGAGTCTAAAATTCGTGAATCCAAGTGTCTAAACAGAACCATTCACACCACTTTCGGTTGGACGAAATGGGTTTCGGTCTAGCCGAGAACACTAGGGTTTCACTAAATCCTCATTTCGTCGCACCGATTTGCACAACTTCGGTTGGACCGAAAAGTGCGAGGCAATGGCCGAAGCCAAATCGGTCATACCGAGAATGTAGAATCGGTCACACCGAGATGTGTTCGCGGAAACCTAACCCTAAAACTTTTACTCAATTTCGTTCTAAGAACTAATCTGCTGGATAGGAAGATCTCAAACGTGGCAAGAAGCTAGGCAAACCAATCGTGCATAGAATCGGAGGTTGAAGACGAGAGGATCAAACTCACCCTAACTTGGTGGAGTTTTCTCTGGCGGCAACGGCGCGGAGAGAGTGACCGCTGACGGCGACGGAGACCATGGCGAAGGCGCCAAAGCGATTTACGGAGACGATCCGGAGACCACGGCGACGGCGGCAAAGGGTTTGGGGCGAGGCGTTTGAAGAAAGAATCAACGCTGCCCTCGGTATATATACCCTTTAGCTATCGGTGGGACCGAGTTGTAAAACTTCGGTGGCACCAAGATGGTTAATCGCAAGCGATTACACACTTGTCACGCCGAAAATTGCAACTTCGGTTTCACCGAGGCGAAAACCTAGATCAATCCAAGTGCTTTCGGTCCGTCCGATTTTGAGTGGGTTGGTCTGACCGAAAATACTTAGAAGGTTTTGGAAGTTAAGCTTTTGACGGATCGGTGGCTCCGAGTGCTCCTCACTCGGTGGGTCCGAAAAAGACTTGATCAAAGTTTGTGATATAAGCATGAATAGAGTTTGAGACAAGAAAGCATAGATAGCAAGGGGAGGAACTTAGGCATTCTTGTCCATCCATTTGGTCAAAAAGAAAAATCAAAAAAGACCAAAGCAACAAATGGATGTCCTCGAATGGATAAAATCATGCATCCAACATGCTCACACAATAAGATAGCAAATGAAATATGTGTCAAACATGCACAACCAAAACACTAGCTACTATCACACAATTTGTCGATGACTAGGTCATCTATATATGAGTATATTGACTTAGGAGTCAAATGAGAACATTTGATCATAGGTCATACTCATCGTTTAAGCACAAGTGGGGTTACCACTTTTACATAAAGCATTAATGTGTTCACATCATTTGAAGATGCTTTAGCTCAAATCTTTAGAGCAAAGCTCCCCCTTGATGTGAGAACCCCTTTAAAGGGTCAAACTAACCTTGGGTTGTCGAGAAGACTTCATGTAGATGTTGAAGATGTGGATGCTCAATGTTGATGAAGATCATCAAGAGTTGGGAGCAATCCTTTGGATTCGGGCACTTTCAATACCTACATGGGTTAGTCCCACAAGGAACAAACAAGGATATCCATGGACATAGATTGAAGTACACAATAGATGATGTCCACGAATGCAATGATTACCTTGTCCCTTGACTTACCAACAAGAGGGTTTGTGACTCCATGAACTAGTGCAAGATGTGGAAGTTGATTGCACAAGTTCTTGCCAAAATGAATGTGAGTGAAATATGTTGGCGGAGTCACCCTCAAGAACTCTCTAGTTCTTCTTCTTCGGGATCCACATCATCTTGATGGGAATCCTTGGGGTAGTAGTTGAACTTGACGAAGTAGAACTTGACGTTTCCTTGGGAACCCACTTGACCATGGCCTTAGGTGCTTCAATAAATGCATCAATCTCCTCTTGAAGCTTGTCCTTGCCTTTTAGCTTGTGGTCTTGTGGTGGAAGGTCATCTTGAGCTTGTTCCACATTGGAAGAAGTAGGATCATACTTCTCCTTTTGAGAAACAAACTTTGGAGTGGGATATTGACCTTCTTCCCATTCAACACCCTCGGCGTTGAACTTTCGCTCAAAACCAATTCCTTGATTCTTCCGGTGCCTTCCTTGCTTGCGAACAATTTCCTCAAAGTTCTTGCTTCCGGCAAGGCTCTTGTAGACACCTTTCTCTATAATCCCTTCAATAAACTATTTTCTTGCTCAAGTGTAACTTGGCTTGAAACATTGTTAGTGGAATCAAGAGAATTACTAGAAGCAACAATATTGGATTTAGCATGGTTATTGTTACTACTAGATGAAGAATTTTTCTTATGCTTGTCATGCTTAGTTTTAATAGGTGGCAAGAAATTAGACAAGAGAAGTCGTTTGGCAAGATATGAAGAACTCTTCTTTCGAAGATCGTCATTGATAGCTTTTAGGAACTCATGTTCTTGCTCTAGATTGAGCTTCTCGAAGCGTAGCTTCTCATGAGATCTTAGGAGCTCTCTATGATCTTCTTGAGTTGTTTCATGAGCTAACTTAAGAGTGTTTAGTTCTTTAGTTAGACGCTCAATCTCCTTTATAGCATTGTCATTCGACTCTTCTCGACTATAAAGACTACTAGCATGTTCATCATTACTAGGCTCACTAGATTTGTCATGTAAAAGCTCATCTTCACTAAGCAAGTCATCCTCATCACTATCAAAGTCAATAAATTCAGGGTGTGATACCTTGGGGCCTTTAGCCATGAAGCATCTTCCAATTCCCTCGTTTGGTGAATCAAATAAGTCATAGGAGTTGGAGTTGGAGGATACGAGAGCAAGACCGGCAACACCTTCATCTTGACTATATTCGGAGTTGGAGTGATAGCTTCTTTCGGAGTGATTGTCGGAGTCGGAGCCGGAGACCCATTCACCTACATGAGCTTGATGTTTTCTTCTTGTGTAGCTCCTTGATGACTTGTCTTTCCTTTCTGAATCCTTGCTTCTCCGAGAGGATCTTCGTTCATAACGATCATCTCTACTCCTTCTCTCTTTCCGAGGCGACTCTTCTCTTGAGCTTCTTCTTCTTGGAGATTCTTCTCTTCTCTTGTGGGGAGTCGAACACTCATTTGAGTAGTGTCCGGGTCTTCCACAATTGTAGCAATTTCGATCACGACTAGAAGATCTCTTTTCATCATATGATCTAGACTTTGAGCTTCTTTCCTTGCTTCTACTCTTGTAGAATTTGTTGAAGTTCTTCACCATTAGGCTTATCTCTTCATTGGAAACTAGCTTGTCACTTGAGGTTGTGGGAGCATCACATGTAGCTTTGTAAGCACCACTTGACTTGTTGTGAAGCTCTTCCTTATCTTTAAGTGTCATCTCATGAGCAACAATTCTTCCAATGACTTCGGTAGGCTTGAGATTCTTGTAGTTTGGCATCATTTGGATCAAAGTGCACACGGTGTCATACTTTCCATCCAAAGCTCTGAGAATCTTCTTGATGATGAATCGGTCGGTCATTTCTTCGCTTCCTAAGCCGGCAATCTCATTTGTGATGAGAGCAAGCCTAGAATACATTTCAGCGACTCCTTCACCTTCCTTCATCTTGAACTTGTCAAGTTGACCTTGAAGAACATCTAGCTTTAATTCCTTCACGGACTCGGTACCTTCGTGCATTTCGACCAAAGTATCCCAAATCTCTTTTGCATTCTCAAGACGGCTGATTTTGTTGAACTCCTCGGGACACAAAGCATTGAAGAGAATGTCACAAGCTTGAGCATTGTTTTGCAACATCCGCAATTCATCCGCTGTAGCTTCACGATCCGGAACTTTTCCTTCCTCGAAGAACTCACCTTGCAAGCCAACACAAATAATGCCCCATGCGGCAGGGTTATGTCCAAGAATATGCATTTTCATTTTATGCTTCCAACTAGCAAAATTTGAACCATCAAAGTAAGGACCTCTCTGAAAATTACCCTCACTAGACGCCATACTCTCCTAGGTTGTGAAACCAAGCTTATGGAGTCAATGCAATGGAAACCAATACAATGGAGACCAAGGCTCGATACCACTTGTAGGATCGAAAGTATGTCTAGAGGGGTGATTAGAGTACTTGACAATATAAAAGTTTAGCCTTTTGATTAGGACAAGTTTTTAGCAAGTTCACAATGATGATCAAGTCAAGTATCACCCTACACATGCAATTCTAGAGTATTTGCAGCGGAAAGTAAATTGCACATGTAGTAAAGAGAGGTGGAGAAGAGCAAACGCAATTTGGAGACACGGAGATTTTTCTCGTGGTTCCGATAGGTGGTGCTATCGTCAATCCACGTTGATGGAGACTTCAACCCACGGAGGGTAACGGCTGCGAGAGTCCACGGAGGGCTCCACCCACGAAGGGTCCACGAAGAAGCAACCTTGTCTATTCCATCATGGCATACGCCCACGGAGGACTAGCCTTACTCGGGGTAGATCTTCACGAAGTAGGCGATCTCCTTGCCCTTACAAACTTCTTGGTTCAACTCCACATCTCGACGGAGGCTCCCAAGCGACACCTAACCAATCTAGGAGGCACCACCCTCCAAAAGGTAATAGATGGTGTTGGTGATGATGAACTCCTTGCTCTTGTGCTTCAAATGATAATCTCCCCAACACTCAACTCTCCTCACTGATTTGGCTGTGGTGGAAGAAAGGATTGAGTGGAAAGCAACTTGGGAAGGCTAGAAATCAAGTTTCATATGGTGGGAGTGGAGCAACTTGATCTCAACACAAGGGTAGGTAGTTTTCTTCTCGAAATGTAAGGTAGGAGTGGTAGTTCTTTTCGATGGCTCTCTCCACGAATGAAGAGGAGGTGGAGGGTATTTATAGCCTCCACACAAAATCCAACCGTTACACACATTTGACCAATCTCGGTCAGACCGAAGTTGACAACTCGGTGAGACCGAAAGTTCAAATCTTGTGAACGTTGGGATTTTAGGTGGGACCGAAAATACAATATCGGTGAGTCCGATTCTTCCAAAGACTAGGGTTTGCCAATCTCGGTGGGACCGACTTTATCATCTCGGTGACACCGATATGATGATGAAGATTCTGAAGCTTGGCAACACTAGTTTCGGTGAGACCGAGTTTGGAATCGGAAAATCCGAAATTTCTAGGGTTTGGGTATATGGTGAGGTGGTTCATCTCGGTGTGGACTGAGTTTATGGAATCGGTGGGACCGAGATTACTTATGAGTGTGTGTTGGAATGAAAGATTGCTGATAGTTTGGGAGATAGATCACTAAGCACTTTGAGCAACCAGATCATTATCATAACCTCATCCCCTTTTAATAGTATTGGCTTTCCTATAGACTCAATGTGATCTTGGATCACTAAACCAATAATGGAGTCTTGAGCTTTTGCCAATGCTTTCCTTAGCATTTTGAGGGGTCCACTTCTTCAGTCATTGCCATACCCATATCACTGAACTTTCTGAAATGATTCTCAAGAAGTTATTAGTTCAATGATATATATGTTGTTATTAATTACCAAAACCACCCGGGGATTAGTTGCACTTTCAGTTGTTTACCATGTAAGCTTACTGCCTTGATCATGCGATAACTATCTCTTACTTATGTCCAGCGAAAACCTTTCAGGATGCCGTTCACACTAGGACACAATGTACAACCACAGAATCTATTTGTGGAGGCAGTGCGCCATCCATGTTACCAGATGGTAGCAATTCAGAGGCAACACCGCCGGAGAGCAGTCTGAGCATAGATATTATAGTTCTTGAGGCTCTACTAGAGCCAAAAAGAGATGGTGTTGTTGCCATGAATGAGGTAATCTTGATCTTGAGGCTGGAGAATATGAATTAGTTGCGGGCAATATGCAAACAACCCAAGAATTGGAGGAAGTAAGAATGTTGCATTTGAACACGGAGGAGGTCATGTTGCTTCTGCTATCTGAATCCCAGTTCTTCTTTAGATACCAGTTGAAATTGTCATTAGATTATTATTGCATGTTGTCATGTCTCTGAATGGATTATGTTGTAAGACCCCCTATGTTGTCCATGTGTTATAATGACCCGAATTTTTTAGGCGAGGTAATCCTCAGTACTTGTATGATTGACATAAGGTGAACTGTTCTTCGTGTGAGCATATTGTATTGGATGAAATAAATGTTTGACTCAAAGTGTATCCAACCTACTGAATTTGAAGATCACGGCATTTATAAATCATAATCATATATAAAGGTGGAATAAATCTTGTCGTGGTTCTGAAGAAATAAATAACAAAATGTAGAATGATGTATGGATATTCGTAATCGAATTCAAATTGGATTTGAATTTAGTTGCTAGGGCCCAGGGTAAACGTGAATGCTAATTCTCCCAAATTTTGAACGAAGCAGCAAATCACCCACTATCATTTATCGGCTGCCCGAAGCTAGTGTGTGCGAGATGGAAATTACTGTCTACCCCTAACACTTCACATCCTAATCGACCCGATTTCCACTGTTGTCGATAGGGGTAGACTAGTAACTTCAATCAAACATGACACGACAACCTCTGAGCCCATTCATACACGGTGGGCACCTAACCTGGGCGGCAAAACACATTTGATTCAAGCTCGTCCGAAATACATGTGTCTCTCCCTCCATTTCCCCATTCATACACGGTGGGTGGCAAAACAAACTCTCCTCGTTCGAAATCAATGTAGGCAAATATTTTAAATAGGGACAGATGTGTAACTTCCCTCAGATGTGACATAGCGGCCCTACCTGTCAGCCCTGTTCATACACCGTGGGCGCCAACCATGGGAGGCAAAACACCCTCTCCTCGCCTGAAATCGCTACCAGCAAAAATTGGGGAGATGCGATATTACAGTCCTATCCCCAACCGACCTGATGTCCGAAATCTTAAACGGGGGATATGTTAGTAACTTTCCCACATTTCACACAAGCACGTCCCAAAGTTTGAGATCCCCCCTCCCCCTCCATTTCCCCATTCATACACCATCGGCGCCACAACAACCTCCCCACCGTGGCCAGCCTCCTCCGTCTGCCACCCCATCCTCCACCATGCCGGAGCCGCTACCCCTACCCTATCGTCCACTGCAAGAGATGGATGTCTCTCATCCACGAAGCCATACCAGGATCCTTTCATCGTGTCCTCTCGCTTCATTGGCGTTGTCGTTCACCTTGTCGTTGCCACTCCTATGACCGCCTCGTTCATGGCAACAGGACTTATCCCCCGACTTGGCCGTCTGCCATATAAAGTCTTCTTCCGCGCCGCCGACAGCCATCGCACCCGCATCACCCTCAACGTATCAGCAGGGGCCTACATGACGTTGCAAGAGAGGTGGTACTCTTTCATATCTGCGTAAGTTATTGATCTCACCCGGAAAATAGATCTAACTTGTTTACTGTACTTTTCTTGTTCGTACCAAATCGTAGTGGCTAGTTGAAAGCAAACATTGGTTGCGATGTAGCCTTTGTCCGGTTTGCATCTTCAGATACGCCATGGCACAGTCACTATACTCGTAAAGCTTATGGTTTTCCCCCTTTATATTCACTACCATCATCGTAGGTGTTTCGTATCGTGCTAGCACTGCTCCTCAAGACCTCAACCAATCAAGCGAAACAACATGCCACTCATAATTCCAAAGCTTAGTTGTTAATATATGAATCTGATATGAAGCTCATATATTACTAAAACAGAGAATGTTTAATTGGTCACCTAATGTTCCTATATTCGTTTCGAAAAGCATGTGTGCCACACACCGGCAGAGCTACAGTTAACATATTGGGCGGGCCAGATGGCTTAGGCTACAGGGGATCCCAAATTTTGGTACAAATTTACCTTCACTCCTTTGTATATTGCAATGGGACTGGGTGGGCCATGGCATTGTTTTGTTCTTATGTAGCTCTTTGTTGTCGTACCGGCAATACAAGCCCATATGGTCCAGCTAGTTCCACTTTCTTGATTTTACTCCTGATGCTTAGGGTTTTCCTCTTCTATCTACTCTACTATGATCTACGTAGGTGCTTTCTGTCGTACTAGCAATACTCCACCCTTCAAGCTAAACAACACATCATTCATAATTCCAAAGCTTAGTTGTTAAAATATGATTGTGATATGATACTGATATTAGTTAACAGACACATTTAATTGGTTATCTAAAGGTCCCACTTGAGTTTCCAAATGCATGTCGCAACATATAGAGAGACAGCAGAATTGCATTTCTTTATCACTTGTTGACTGTACTTTCTTGTCCATAACAAATGTTAGTTGTTATTTCAAAGCAAACATCGGTTGCTAACTACCCTTTGCGTGGTTTGCAACATCAGATCTGCCATCCCACTGCCACGGTCAACACTATACTCATCATGCTTACAGTTTCCCATTTTATGATGACCACGATCAGCCTACGTGGTTTGTGTTGTAATAGCACTGCTCATCCCATCAAGATGAACAAGCTTAGTTGTACAAATTCGAATATGATATTATGCTGATATTAGTAAAACTGAGACATGTTTAATTGGTCAGCTAAATATTCCTACTTAAGTTTCGAAATGCATGTGAGCCACATATGGATAGACCGGAAGGAATAGTAGTTCTCTGTGTGCTCTGGTTTATCTTGGGTGGGCAACAGACATTGTATAGAAAACCTTGTAATATCTCCAATCTGCTTGCTCTCCTGCTCTTCTTTAACATGATCCTCTTCTCTTCTTTAATAAGTATGTTCCTTGTTGGGAAGAGTAGCAAAGACATTTGCAGTCGACTGGTCAGGCCGAGTTGTTCTCCCTTAGTATATTTTGAATCTGTCAGGTCAGGTCAACTTGTTCTTCTTAACTATATGTTGAAACTGTCATCTGCGAAGTATCATCACTTCTGGAGCTCTCATATTTTGAGTAGTAGGCCACATTATATTAATACACACACCAAATTACAGCATTCATGGCATCTCTCAGAAGAATTGCAGAGATAGCACAAAGTGGTTTGCAAGGAGGCAATATTGGATTAGAATCACTTCTGCATTACAAAGATAATCTCACTCGTTTTTATGTTTTCATGCATGTCAGGTATTGAACATGATCAAAATGAATATGAGAATGGGCGCATGAGAGTAATATTGCGGAACAATCCACTGACTAACAAACTTGGCATGGTGGAGGATGGCCTATCTTATTCACCCATCAAGGTGTTGTATTGGTCGCACATATTTTGCATATGACCTCTTGCATTACTTCTACTTTGTTACACCACCATCTGCTTAGTTTAAGCATCATATATGAGTATATGCCATACCTATCCATTTTCTGTACCTATTCCATGTGTCATCATACTATGTTTTTCCAGTCAAATGTTCTTCTTCCATAATAGATGTCCAAAAAGAAGAGGGTGAGTGCAGATCCTCAAGGAGTACAAACTAGGTATTTGGAAAAGGTAGTGATACATGTTAAATCAGATAGATCAGCAGCCATAGAAAACACAGGCCCAACTGTACCACTCTTTACCCTACTCCACTTGCCAAACCCCTATTAGAATTGCAGAGAGCCCAGCGTTAGGTACTGTCTATGATATCAATTCAAAATTTGAACTCCTAAATTTCTCCATGTGCCTTACCTTCTCTCTTGTGTGAAAACTAATTTCAGATGAATCTCCTTGCTCAATGGATCTCACAACAATACTAGGCACCGCATTGGTCTTGTCAGCACCTCTTGCCCTTTGTTAGCATACTTACACTCGTTGTTGTTTGATTATGTAGCATCACTGTAAACGTTCGCTTCTTTAACCTCCCTTTGCTCGAAATTATAAGATCTATATTTACTCTTAGATAAACGTAGAACTAACACAATGGTTATGAAGTTTTGGATTGCTCGTGTAAGTACCTGTTGTCATGTACTCCCTCTATATCAAATTAATTGTTGATCAATTGGATGTATTTAGAACTTAATAGTGCTAGATACATCCATTTGAGCGACAAGTAATGGCGGACGGTGGTGGTATTACTGTACTTGCATCGCGACATAGTTGATTGTCTAGCATTACTCTGCATCTTATCTGCCCTGCCCTCCACTTCCTCCAAATTATCAGATCTACATTTACTCTTACCAAAATGTTGAATAAAGCCAATGCCACTGCACACGTTGATCTTTGCATTCCTCTTATCAGTACCTTTTGCCTTGTAATGTTGTACTTAATTAATTGCTATTTGATTATGTATCATCAGTCTGCACCTGAGCTTCATTATCCTCTATTTCTTCCAATATTATTTGATCTATATTTATTCTTTGCAAAATGTAGAATAATGGCAACGCTTATAAACAAGTTTCTTTGGGGAATTTATTGAATTATCCTTCCATCGACATGGAGAAGGGCTTTGTCCAGCACGTGTTAACATGTAATGTAAGTTCATCCTTCTCAAGCCTTCAAACTTTGTTCTAGTATAGATTTGGATATGCATCATTTCCTCCACTTTTGTTTACTTTGCTGTTTACATCTGATTGGATGTTTGCAACAACTACCAGTTTTAAACTGTAGTTGCAAAAACATGTTCCTTATGCAGAACAGATCCATTTATTTGCTTATATAATTGTGAAACCTATTACGTGTCTCCTTGTTTCTCTTTCAGAGTCGTATCTCTTATGCCAGGCGGAATTTTAGGGAAGATAGTGAGCCAAACCATCTTGAAGAGAGCGAAATGACCCCAAGGTCTGTCTTGATGAAGACAGTGAGTTGAAGCTACTCACCAGCAGCTGTGAGACAACCTCTGTGCAGTCGCTGCCTCAGTCAGTTTGAATTCTTCAGTCTCAACTTAAAGCAGAAAGGCTTGCTTCAGCTAAGCTCCGACTTGATGTCAATGATGCAATGAAAATCTCAGAGGACTTCCTTGCGCGCTTTGGTGCTATACAACTAGGGATGGAGCATCTATCATTGACACAACTGAGGTCTCATCAACTTGTTCGGCTGCTTGCGGTGCCCGGCCCGGCCAGGCCTAATGCCTTCTGAAGTGCTCTCAGTTTTGTATATTCTTTTGTCGGCGCGTTTTATATGCACTGGTGGCGACCTTTGATGCCCGGTGTATGTAATCCGTGGTCATGTTGCACTTTATTATCACCGATGGCGAACTTTGATTCCTAGTGGATGTGATATGCTGTAATTTCAATATTGTATAGTCTAGGTTTATTCTTTGTTGGTATGTTATAATTTAGGCCGGAAGGTTCAATGGATCTCAATGTTATCGGTCTTCAGGCCGACCCGTTACTCATATGGGCAAAAACGTGGGCCTATAATCATCTGTGGCCATTAGCAGGTCTAAACGTATAGTAGTTTTCCGCCTTTAACATGTCGAGTGAAGTTCTGGCCAGCTGGGCCAGAGAATTGATACGTCTCCAACGTATGAAGTATTCATGCCATGTTTTACAATAGTTTTATATGATTTTGGTATGATTTGCATGGAACTAACTCGTACTGATGTTGTTTTTAGCAGAACTACCGTGGTGTTGTTTTTTGTGCAGAAATGAAAGTTCTCCAAATGAGCTGAAACTTTTTGACGGTTTTTTTGGAACAAAAGAGACCCCCGAAGCTTCGTGGGAGGGCCAGAAGAGCCACGATGTAACGCCCCGGATACAACTTTCCATATTCGTAACTCCGACTCTTGCCTTTTCCGGAGATGCGAGATTTTATTTTCTCCGTGGTTGGGTTTTTGTCTTTTGTTTTGCTTTTTGTTCATGTCTTGCATTTCATCATCGCATCATTCGCATTGCATCGGCACTTCGTTGTCGTCATATTTTAAAACTTGCATTCGTTCGTCGTTGCCGTTTCTCCCTTGCCTTCATCACCTTCCCTCGGATTGCCTTGCCCGCGCTGACCGTTCCGAGACCAACCGGGTCTTTCGAATCCCTCTTGTCTGACCGCTTCTCTCTTTGTCTTCTTTGACCTGTTGTCAGACCGCTTGTCCTTGTGGACCCCTCTCTTCTCTCTTTCTCCGAGACCGGCAAAACCCCACTTGTCTTCGTCGACCTCTCTCAGACCCCTCGCAGGCGTCCGAAACTTGCCCCGAACTCGAACCGGTTTGTCGTTACCGTTGGGTCCGGATCATCCCCTAACGTCTACACAACATCTCCGTTTTGTTATTTGGGCTCCCTAACTATTTTATCCGGAACCGTCCGATTTAATCGGAGGGACCAAATATCCCTAACCAAAAAAACCTACTTGCTATATAAACAGATCAACCCTAGAAACTAGGGATCTTGTCCCATCTTCCTCCTTGCCGCCGCCTCACTCAAACAACATCGGGATCCTCCCCGATCCCCTTCTCCTTGGTTTCCTCCTCCACCCAATCCCGAGGGCGCTCGCTGCCTCCTCCCGCACCCCGCTGCTCGCTCATCCCGAGCAAGCCGCAGCTCACCATATCCAAGAAGAAACGCAGATGAGCACCGCCCGCCCTCCTCTTCCTCCTGTTTTCCCTCTCTTTCTCTCTCTCACGGTGGCCTCTCTCCTTCCCAGAATGAGCAGAGCCGCCCTTGCTCCTCAACGACGCTGTGCGCACCCTGCCTCCCTCTGACGCGCACCCAAGCGCGCCTGCGCTGCGCCCGATCCCTCACCACTTCGCGGAGCTCCGGTCCGGTAGCGCCGCCGGCCAGCAGCAGAAGAAGAGTCTGGCGCGCCGCTGGATCCGCGCCCTCCATCCCTGCGTCGCGGGTCCGGCCGCCAGACCCTCGGCGTCGCGCCCAGCGCGCGTCCTCGCCAGCCTCGTTTGCTGCGCCGCCTCGCGAGCCTCTGCTCCCCCGCACCTCGTCCCCGACACCGGCAGACTCGCCGCCACCAGGACCTCGCCTCGCCGGATTCGCCTCCCACCTCCGGGAATCGGTTCCGACGGCCTCCGCCCTCCCTGCCGTCGTCCGCGCCAAGTCCCGCCGCGCCTCTGCATCCCCTGCATCGCCATGAACCCGCGGTCGCTGCATCTGTTCTTCAGAACGGACGAGCGGCTCGCCCGCTCTCCCCGTTGACCGCGTGCCTGGGCTGCATCGCGCTCCTGCGGCCCAGCTCCCGCTGCGAAGCCTGCCAGCCTCCACGGGCCAAGGGCCTCAAGGGCCCAATGTGAGCAGCCCCCCCTCCAGTCCTCTCCTGTGCATTTTGGGCCAGACAGTTTCGGCCCGTGGTTGTTTTTTTTTCGTTCCGCGAATTTTGCTATTTATCCTGTGATTTACCAGTTTTGCAGAAAAACCCTTCATGATCATGCATTTAATAACTCACAAACGGTGCATCGGTTTAAAATAATTTATATATGTAAAATGACTAGTTTTTCATCTAGATTCATAATATGCTATTTTCACCCATGGTTAAAATGTTTAAAATGATGTTTATTTAAATTTGCTTCTATGCCATGCTAAAATGTTTTATTTCATAACTAAATAACCGTAGCTCGGTTTTTAATAAACTTTATATGTATTTGGGGTGGAAAAATGCCTAGATTAACATGGTCCACTTTATTTTCCTGTTTAACAACTTTAAAATATGTTTTAGGGCAGAACAGTACCGAATTCAAAATATGGACATGGGGATTTTCCGGAATTGTTGTTTGTTCTTCCGGCCTCATTTAAACATGCCTAGTTAGGTAGTTTTGTTGTGCTTCACCTCTTGCCATGTTTAACAACATTTAACATTGCTTTGTAGCCTAAACGAGAGAGAACTAAATAATTGATGTGGTGTTCCATCAATATGCAACTCGTTGCATATTGAGCTCCACTTAATTTGTAGTGTTGTTTGTTGCACTTTGCCATGCCATGCCATGCCTCATTAAACCGGACATGCATCATACTTGTTTGTGCATCATGACATGCTTATGCTTGTGTGTTTACTATGTCGTTTGCTTCTTTCCGGTTTGCTTCTCTCGATAGCTTCGGTTTCGTTCCGGAGTTGTGAGGATTCGTTCGACTGCGTCCGTTCGTCTTCTTCATGGACTCGTTCTTCTTCCTAGCGGGATTTCAGGCAAGATGACCGCTACCCTGGATCTCACTACTATCATTGCTGTGCTAGTTGCCTCGTTCTTTTCGCTATGCTGCGCTACCTATTACTGTTTGTCCAGCCGTCCCAAATTGCCATGAACCCCTAACCTTTGACGCCTTTCCTATGCAAACCGTTGTTTGGCTATGTTCCGCTTTTGCTCGGCGCCTCTTATAGCGTTGCTAGTTGCGAGTGAAGTTGAAGATTTCTCCATGGTGGACAGGGTTCTTGTTGGGATATCACAATACCTCTTATATTATTAATGCATCTATATACTTGGTAAAGGGTGGAAGGCTCGGCCTTATGCCTAGTGTTTTGTTCCACTCTTGCCGCCCTAGTTTCCGTCATACCGGTGTTATGTTCCCGGATTTTGCGTCCCTTACGCGGTCGGGTGATTTATGGGACCCCGACGGTTCGCTTTGAATAAAACTTGTCCAAGAAGGCCCAACCTTGGTTTTACCATTTGCCTCACCACCACCTATCCCTTTCCTTGGGTCGGCCAACCCGAGGGTCATCTTTATTTTAGCCCCGGGCGGTGCTTGTCTAAGTGTTGGTCCGAACCGAGCCGCCTTCATGGGCCACCTCGTGGCAACTCGAGGGCTGGTTTTACTCGTAGCTGTCTCATCCGGTGTTGCCACGAGAGCGAGATATGTGCAGCTCCTATCGGGATTGTCGGCAAGATCGGGCGGTCTTCTGGCCTTGTTTTACCATTGTCGAAATGTCTTGATGTACCGGATTCCGAGATCGATCGGGTCTTCTGGGTGAAGGTCTATTCTTCGATGATCGCGAGAGCTTGTCATGGGCTAAGTTGGGACACCCTGCAGGTATAAACTTTCGAGAGCCGTGCCCGCGGTTATGTGGCAGATGGGAATTTGTTAATGTCGGTTGTAGACAACTTGACACTTGATCTGAATTAAAACGCATCAACCGAGTGTGTAGCCGTGATGGTCTCTTCTCGGAGTCCGGAAGTGAACACGGTTTACGTGTTATGTTTGGCGTAAGTAGGTGTTCGGATCACCTCTTGATCATTGCTAGCTTCACGACCGTTCGCTTGTTCTCTTCTCGCTCTTCTTTGCGTATGTTAGCCACTATATCATGCTTAGCCGCTGCTGCAACCTCACCACTTTACCCCTTCCTTTCCCATTAAGCTTTGCTAGTCTTGATACCCATGGTAATGGGATTCTTTGAGTCCTCGTGGCTCACGGATACTTCAAAAACCAGTTTGCGGTGCCTATGTTACCGAGCGGTGGCGCAATCAAGCTCAAGGAGGAGCTCGATGAAGATCTTGCCCTTTGTGTTGTTTCGTTCTAGTTGATCAAGAGTGGAGCCCGGTTGGGGTCGATCGGGGACCTTTATGCATTTGGGGTTCTTCTTTTATTTTGGTTCCGTAGTCGGACCTTGATTGTATCTGGATGATGTAATGCTTTATTCATGTAATTGTGTGAAGTGGCGATTGTAAGCCAACTATGTATCTCTTTCCTTATGAATTACTTGGGTTGTGTGAAGATTACCTCACTTGCGACATTGCTTTCAATGCGGTTATGCCTCTAAGTCGTGCCGACACGTGGGAGATATAGCCGCATCGAGGCGTTACAAGTTGGTAATCGAGCCTTCCCGACCTTAGGAGCCCCACCGCTTGATCGTTTTTAGCGGCGAGTTGTGTCTAGAAAAATGTTTTGAGTCATTTAGGAATTATATATCGGAGAGTTAGGAATTCTTTTTACTCCTCGGTCCTTCGACCTTACGGTGAGGTATCTGACGTAGAGTTTTGACTCTTCTCTTCTCAAATTTCACTAAAAAATTTTTAGGATCACGGGTATCTTAGAATCGTTCGATGGTTTTATGATGACAACATTGTCTTGGTTGCCTCGACATTTAGGGGTTGTGGCGGTGTCCGGGAGTTGAGCTCCGAGGTGTTGTCGTCATAATTTTATCGTTGCGATTCGGAATACGAGTTTAGCACGCCGACATCGAAAATCTCTTTTATGCGGTTGTTGGTGAGATAACCCCGCTAACCCAAGATCTTGAGGTGAGTACGGAGTATTGCCATGACTCGTATAACGGATGCTTTTGAAGGTTGAGGTAGGCGATTTCGAAGGTTTCTTGGTTATGTGTTGACGGATGGATACAGTTGGATGTAGGGATTGTTAGTTTGTGTGAGATATATTGCTCCCTGTATCCCCAACACCAGATTGCATAACCGAGAAAGTTTGGGAGTTTCATAGGTGGGAATTCAAGTAGCTCTTAGAATATCTTTCCGACGGATGTATGATATGAAATTGGGGTTCGGCGTCTAGTGGTCCGCCTATTCACGGTTGGTTTTCTGATGGTCTCGTTGTGTCTTAAAGAGTCCTTGGCTATGCCGACTTCGGGGGCGCTTCGTATGTCATGTGCCTTTGCTTTGTACATGATGGTCTTTGTCGATTGAGCCGTGTAGGCCCCACCACGAAAACTTCGGACGAAATCTCTATCATATGTTTGTTCCGGCTTATTCTGCAAGCCAAATCCTTTGTTTTGTTTTAATTGTGGTATTCGAGTTGCTTCAAAGTCAAATGTTGAATCCATACCTTTCCTAAACGGTGTTCTCATATTGCTATGCGAATACTAATCCTTTTTGATCATTGGGGTTGTCATGTTAATTCTTTTCCAACCGGTGCGTTTCTCTTCGAGATGATCCCATCATTCTCCCCATCCGCAAGATAAATTCTAAGTTTTCTCAACGGTGTTTGTTTCGTTCATCCCAAGTTGCCTTTGTTTTCCCGCTCACCCACCCTTTTTCTTCAAGGACACAGATTTCTTAATCAAGTATCCATTTATTCATGTGAAGTCTCTTCATTCTTTTCAATCAATGTTCTTATCCGGTGATTTCCCATGAAGATGCTCAACAGTTTCAAGATCATCATCCTTCATTGTTGTTTCTTCTCTGGTGGATCCTATCCAAGCTTTCGATATTCATCATATTCCTTTCCTCGTTTCTAATGCCTTCTCATACCGATGCACCTCTTAATCACTCACCTCTTGCTATTCATTTGTTCTGGAGTGCTGAATATATCTCACAAGACTTGTGTTTCCATTCTTAATCCGTTCAAGCTATTTGGAGATTATTATCCCATTCAAGTCATTTAATTCAACCGGTGCAACATCTCTTTAAATCATTTCCAATGGTGTTTCTTTTGAGTGGGCCCTAACCCACAGGTCTTTTCCCAGGATCTTACCTAACTCTTCTATTTTCCCAGAGCTATCCTAAATTCTTCTCAAAGTTTGACGTAAGAATGAGTTATCATCAGTCAAATGCTTTTCTCCAAGATCTTTCAAATTCTTTTCATAGTTGGCTCAACCTCTTTGCTTTTGATTCTTCCGGCGTGCCTCAATAGTTCTCGGTGTTGTTTCTCGTTGTCATTCTCATCATTTGAAGATCGAAGAAGAGTTTCTCTTTAATCTTGCTCTATTCTCTTCAAGATTCATGGTGCTAGCTTGTTGCCATCCTCTCATAATTGTTTTCGATTGTGAGAACTCTTTTCTTAGCATCCGGAGCATTTCATGAGTTGTTTCCATTTCTTTCCTCCGGAGTCCATCATGTCATAATTCTTCATTCTCAGCGTGTAGCTATCGTTCTCCAAATCTTACCGGTGATTCGTTCAAATATCCTCTAATCAGTTCATGTTCTCTTCGTTTTCATGTATCTAAATCCCCCCAAATATCTTCATTCGTTTTCCAATTCTTCCCAGTGAATTGTGCCTTTGCTACTTTCATTTTCAATTCTTACGGTGGTTCTTTCAAGATCTCTCTTATTTGTTCATCATATCAATTCATTTGTTGTTCCAATCCTACCGATGGTTCGTTCAAGACCTTCTCAAGTTTTGATATATCTCTCTTAATCCTTTCCACGAGAATAAGTAGTATGCCAAATCCGTTGCTTGTCATCAATTTAATTGGTGAAGGCTGAGCATAATGTAATTCTTATTCTTGTTTCATTTAAGGTGATTCAATTCTTTTCTTTCGGAGTTTGTTCATGATGAATAAATTCTCGGTTTCATTTGTTTCATCTTCTCTTTTTCCCGGAGTTCCAAGCTCTAATTATCACGAAGATCCATCTAAATCATTGCAAGGATTCACCTTGTGTTTTCAACTTCTCTTTCTTTTCATCACCCTTTTATGATCGGAGTTCTTCATGGAGGCTCTACATGGTGGTTCATCAAGGATTCTTTTCATTCTTCAATTGTTCTTCAAGATTTCTCTCGAAGTTAAGATCCGTCAAGCCATACTCTAAAATAAACATGGGGTTCAACACATGTTTTGCTTTGAGGAGCTCAAGTATTCTTCATCTTGCATTTCGAAGTGCAATTCTTTCTACCTTATCTTTTGAGATGGTGTTATGTCACTCTTGACAATTTCCTTCTTGTTTCATGATTCATATGTTGTCAAGAATGAGGTATTTTAAATCCATCAATCTCTTCGTTGGAGTTATCTCGGTAAAGATTTCACCTAAAGCCTTCCCTAAGGAATGTTGCTATTATGGTGTTTATCAATGATCCAAGTTTTCACCTATCCTCTCGGCGAAAGTAGTTTTCATCTCTTCATTGATCTCAAGCAAGCAATTGATTTTGATAGTGGCAGAATTTCTCCTCAAGTTTTGAGATGCATTCCTTAAGACCACAACAAGCTTATTCATTTTGTTGTTGTTTTTTTCCAACAACTCCGTTTTAACCTTCTTGCAAGGATGCTTTCCAAGCTCATTGTGGTAGAAGTTGACATTTTCTTCTACGTTCTTTTATTCCAATGATTTATCTTCTATTCTTTTGTTCCAGAGGCATTGTGATGTTGCTATTTCACTCATCATCTCGAATTGTGAGGATCATGATCTTTTCGTGCTTATCCGTTTAGCCGGAGTGTCGTGTTCTCATTCGAGTTCTCTCATCTTATCAAGTTTTGCCTCCCTTCTTAACCGGTGTGCGGTTTGTAATGTTTCTTACCCCTTGTGCCATTCTTTCAATTCCGGAGGCAGTGTGTTGTTGATTTCATCATGTATCCTCTCATCTTGTCAAGTTCATGTTCAATTCCTTCCATTTACAGTCGGAGTGCTGCCCAAATTATATCATTCTTCCCCTCTCATCTAGTTTTAACCGGAGTGGTTTCAATATCTATCTTATCACTAAACCTCTTAGTAATCGTCGTATCCCTTGTTCCTCTTTTCTAACAGAGTGTTTTCAACTATGTTCATCTTCGTTGTTTTCTTTCTTTCGTTTTGCTCAACCTCTCAAGGTTCGTGGTTTCACTCGTTCGTCAAAGAAGCAACTTAGTTTTACCTTTTCTCTTCCTCTTCCGTTTTCCCTCCGGTGCCATCCTAGATCTCGGGACGAGATCCTCTCGTAGTGGTGGAGTGTTGTAACGCCCCGGATACAACTTTCCATATTCGTAACTCCGACTCTTGCCTTTTCCGGAGATGCGAGATTTTATTTTCTCCGTGGTTGGGTTTTTGTCTTTTGTTTTGCTTTTTGTTCATGTCTTGCATTTCATCATCGCATCATTCGCATTGCATCGGCACTTTGTTGTCGTCATATTTTAAAACTTGCATTCGTTCGTCGTTGCCGTTTCTCCCTTTGCCTTCATCACCTTCCCTCGGATTGCCTTGCCCGCGCTGACCGTTCCGAGACCAACCGGGTCTTTCGAATCCCTCTTGTCTGACCGCTTCTCTCTTTGTCTTCTTTGACCTGTTGTCAGACCGCTTGTCCTTGTGGACCCCTTTCTTCTCTCTTTCTCCGAGACCGGCAAAACCCCACTTGTCTTCGTCGACCTCTCTCAGACCCCTCGCAGGCGTCCGAAACTTGCCCCGAACTCGAACCGGTTTGTCGTTACCGTTGGGTCCGGATCATCCCCTAACGTCTACAAAACATCTCCGTTTTGTTATTTGGGCTCCCTAACTATTTTATCCGGAACCGTCCGATTTAATCGGAGGGACCAAATATCCCTACCCAAAAAAAACCTACTTGCTATATAAACAGATCAACCCTAGAAACTAGGGATCTTGTCCCATCTTCCTCCTTGCCGCCGCCTCACTCAAACCACATCGGGATCCTCCCCGATCCCCTTCTCCTCGGTTTCCTCCTCCACCCAATCCCGAGGGCGCTCGCTGCCTCCTCCCGCACCCCGCTGCTCGCTCATCCCCGAGCAAGCCGCAGCTCACCATATCCAGCAGCAACCGCAGATGAGCACCGCCGGCCCTCCTCTTCCTCCTGTTTTCCCTCTCTTTCTCTCTCTCACGGTGGCCTCTCTCCTTCCCAGGAATGAGCAGGAGCCCGCCCTTGCTCCTCAACGACGCCGTGCCGCACCCCTGCCTCCTCTGCACGCGCACCCAAGCCGCGCCTCGCCTGCGCCCCGATCCCCTCACCACTTCGCCGGAGCTCCAGTCCAGCGCGCGCCAAGGCCATCAGCAGCAGAAGAGTCTGGCGCGCCGCCTGGATCCGCGCCCCTCCATCCCCTGCGTCGCCGGGTCCGGCCGCCAGGACCCTCCAGCGTCGCGCCCCGCGCCGCGTCCTCGCCAGGCCTCGTTCGCTGCGCCGCCTCGCAGGCCTCTGCTCCCCCGCACCTCGTCCCCGACACCGGCAGACTCGCCGCCACCAGGACCTCGCCTCGCCGGATTCGCCTCCCACCTCCGGGAATCGGTTCCGACGGCCTCCGCCCTCCCTGCCGTCGTCCGCGCCAAGTCCCGCCGCGCCTCTGCATCCCCTACATCGCCATGAACCCGCGGTCGCTGCATCATTCTTGAGCAGACGGCGGCTCGCCCGCTCTCCCGTTGACGCGTGCAGGGCGCATCAGCTCCTGCGGCCCGGCTCATTGCAAGGCTTTGCCCGGCCTCCACGGGCCAAGGGCCTCAAGGGCCCAATGTGAGCAGCCCCCCCTCCAGTCCTCTCCTGTGCATTTTGGGCCAGACAGTTTCGGCCCGTGGTTGTTTTTTTTTCGTTCCGCGAATTTTGCTATTTATCCTGTGATTTACCAGTTTTGCAGAAAAACCCTTCATGATCATGCATTTAATAACTCACAAACGGTGCATCGGTTTAAAATAATTTATATATGTAAAATGACTAGTTTTTCATCTAGATTCATAATATGCTATTTTCACCCATGGTTAAAATGTTTAAAATGATGTTTATTTAAATTTGCTTCTATGCCATGCTAAAATGTTTTATTTCATAACTAAATAACCGTAGCTCGGTTTTAATAAACTTTATATGTATTTGGGGTGGAAAAATGCCTAGATTAACATGGTCCACTTTATTTTCCTGTTTAACAACTTTAAAATATGTTTTAGGGCAGAACAGTACCGAATTCAAAATATGGACATGGGGATTTTCCGGAATTGTTGTTTGTTCTTAGGCCTCATTTAAACATGCCTAGTTAGGTAGTTTTGTTGTGCTTCACCTCTTGCCATGTTTAACAACATTTAACATTGCTTTGTAGCCTAAAGCGAGAGAACTAAATAATTGATGTGGTGTTCCATCAATATGCAACTCGTTGCATATTGAGCTCCACTTAATTTGTAGTGTTGTTTGTTGCACTTTGCCATGCCATGCCATGCCTCATTAAACCGGACATGCATCATACTTGTTTGTGCATCATGACATGCTTATGCTTGTGTGTTTACTATGTCGTTTGCTTCTTTCGGTTTGCTTCTCTCGATAGCCGGTTTCGTTCGGAGTTGTGAGGATTCGTTCGACTGCGTCCGTTCGTCTTCTTCATGGACTCGTTCTTCTTCCTAGCGGGATTTCAGGCAAGATGACCGCTACCCTGGATCTCACTACTATCATTGCTGTGCTAGTTGCCTCGTTCTTTCGCTATGCTGCGCTACCTATTACCTGTTTGTCCAGCCATCCCAAATTGCCATGAACCCCTAACCTTTGACGCCTTTCCTATGCAAACCGTTGTTTGGCTATGTTCCCGCTTTTGCTCAGCGCCTCTTATAGCGTTGCTAGTTGCAGGTGAAGTTGAAGATTTCTCCATGGTGGACAGGGTTCTTGTTGGGATATCACAATACCTCTTATATTATTAATGCATCTATATACTTGGTAAAGGGTGGAAGGCTCGGCCTTATGCCTAGTGTTTTGTTCCACTCTTGCCGCCCTAGTTTCCGTCATACCGGTGTTATGTTCCCGGATTTTGCGTCCCTTACGCGGTCGGGTGATTTATGGGACCCCCCTGACAGTTCGCTTTGAATAAAACTTGTCCAGCAAGGCCCAACCTTGGTTTTACCATTTGCCTCACCACCACCTATCCCTTTCCTTGGGTCGGCCAACCCGAGGGTCATCTTTATTTTAGCCCCGGGCGGTGCTTGTCTAAGTGTTGGTCCGAACCGAGCCGCCCTGGGCCACCTCGTGGCAACTCGAGGCTGGTTTTACTCGTAGCCTGTCTCATCCGGTGTTGCCACGAGAGCGAGATATGTGCAGCTCCTATCGGGATTGTCGGCAGATCGGGCGGTCTTCTTGGCCTTGTTTTACCATTGTCGAAATGTCTTGATGTACAGGGATTCGAGACTGATCGGGTCTTCTGGGTGAAGGTCTATTCCTTCGATGATCGCGAGAGCTTGTCATGGGCTAAGTTGGGACACCCTGCAGGTATAAACTTTCGAGAGCCGTGCCCGCGGTTATGTGGGCGATGGGAATTTGTTAATGTCGGTTGTAGACAACTTGACACTTGATCTGAATTAAAACGCATCAACCGAGTGTGTAGCCGTGATGGTCTCTTCTCGGCGGAGTCCGGGAAGTGAACACGGTTTCTGTGTTATGTTTGACGTAAGTAGGTGTTCAGGATCACCTCTTGATCATTGCTAGCTTCACGACCGTTCTGCTTGTTCTCTTCTCGCTCTTCTTTGCGTATGTTAGCCACTATATCATGCTTAGCCGCTGCTGCAACCTCACCACTTTACCCCTTCCTTTCCCATTAAGCTTTGCTAGTCTTGATACCCATGGTAATGGGATTGCTGAGTCCTCGTGGCTCACGGATACTTCCAAAACCAGTTTGCGGTGCCTATGTTACCGAAAGCGGTGGCGCAATCAAGCTCAAGGAGGAGCTCGATGAAGATCTTGCCCTTTGTGTTGTTTCGTTCTAGTTGATCAAGAGTGGAGCCCGGTTGGGGTCGATCGGGGACCTTTGTCGCATTTGGGGTTCTTCTTTTATTTTGGTTCCGTAGTCGGACCTTGATTGTATCTGGATGATGTAATGCTTTATTCATGTAATTGTGTGAAGTGGCGATTGTAAGCCAACTATGTATCTCTTTCCCTTATGAATTACTTGGGTTGTGTGAAGATTACCTCACTTGCGACATTGCTTTCAATGCGGTTATGCCTCTAAGTCGTGCTTCGACACGTGGGAGATATAGCCGCATCGAGGGCGTTACACACGAGGAGGGCACAACCCATCAGGGGGCGCCTGGGCCCTTGCCCATGCCCGGGTGTATCGTGCTCACCTCGAGGCCCATCTGGACGTGAGACCGATGCCAAAAATTCCTATAAATAGAGAAACCATCAAAAATAACCCTAGATCAGAAGTTCCGCCACCCCAAGCCTCTGTAGCCACCGAAAACCAATTGGGACCCCGTTCCGGCACCCGGCCAAAGGGGGGAATCATCTCTGGTGGCCATCTTCATCATCCCGGCGGCCACCACGATGAGGAGGGAGTAGTCCACCTTCGGGGCTGAGGGTTTTTACCAGTAGCTATGTGTTTAATATACACAATGACTACTGTATCATATCATTTCCACAATTTATATTGAGCAATATAAGCCATAGAAACTAGAAAACAAGCAAACTATACATTGAAAACAGAATCTGTCAAAAACAGAACAGTCTGTAGTAATCTGTACTCAAACCATACTTCTGCTACTCCAAAAATCATGGGAAAATTAGGACCAAGTGAGAAATTTGTACATTAAGCTTTTTCAAAAAGAATCAACTCAAAAGCACTCTTCTGTTAAAAGTGAGAGTTGTTTTTGTGAGCGCAAAAGTTTTTATTTCCAGCAAGATCAAATCAACTATCACCCAACATGATCCCAAAGGCTTAACTTGGCACTTTATTGAAACAAAAACAACAAAACATGATTACTACAATAGCATAATCATGTGAACACACGAAAATAGTATATAAAAGTGTTGGGCTGTCTCCCAACAAGCGCTTTTCTTTAATGCCTTTCAGCTAGGCATGATGAGTTCAATGATGCTTGCATAAAAGGTAAAGATTGAGACATAACAAGAGCATCATGAATCATAAGTTCCTCTCTCATTATAATTTTCAGTAGAATCATGAATAGATTCATCAATATAACCATCACATACAGCATTCTTTTCATGATCCAAAAGCATAGAAATTTTATTACTCTTTATGGCATACATGTCATCATAATAATCATCATAAGTAGCAACTTTGTTCTCATCATGATCAACTGAAACCTCTTCCAAAATAGTGGATGTATCACTAAATAAAGTCATGACCTCTCCAAATCCACTTTCATCAATATTGTAATAAGATTCAACACCCTCCAAAATAGTGGGATCACTACTACCTAGAGTTGACACTCTTCCAAACCCACTTTCAACATTGTAATCATCATAAATAGGAGGCATGCTATCATCATAATAATTTATCTTATCGAAAGTAGAAGAAATCAAAGGATCATAGTCATTATGCAAAGCATCCCCAAGCTTGGGACAAGCATTATTTTCAGCAAATAAATCTTCAAACATTTCATACTCATAAAACATAGCATCCCAAGCTTGTGGTTTTGCATATCATCATAATCATTCTTATCAATAATTTTATATGGTTTGGAAGAGTTTCAATAAAAATTTCAAGGATAGCCTTTACCAAGCTTATTTTGCAAGTCTACATGTTGTTGTATCATAACAGAAAGTTTATCGCTGTTGCAAAAATACCCTAGAAAAGTCAGAATGTGATAAATTGTTGAAATATTTTGCATAATAAGCTATTATAAATTTTCTATAGTTTTGTAAATTCTCATAATTTTTGGAGTTAGGGAAGTATGATGAATCTTGCATTCTTTACAGACTGTACTATTTTGGCAGATTGCTGTTATGTTTGCATTGTTGCATATGTTTGCTTGTTTAATGATTCTATTTGAGGATAGGCGTATTAAATATGCAGAGGCATTTAGTAGGAAATGTTAAATAATAATTTTAGTGATTTTCTACAGTTGAGAATGATAAGGTTTTGCATTGATTTATACTAACTTATCTCATGAGTTCTTGTTGAGTTTTGTGTGGATGAAGTTTTTGAGATTTAAGGAAACCATGATATGAGTAGAATTAAGGAGACACGAAAGCTCAAGATTGGGGATGACCAAGGCATCCCAAGTTAAGATTCAAATAAGTCTCAAGCTTCTAAGCTTGGGGATGCCCCGGTAGGCATCCCACCTTTCCTCTTGAACAATTATCAGCTAGTATCGGTTGAGCCTAAGTTTTTGCTTCTCCACATGATGTGTGCTATCCTTGGAATGTCATTTTGTTTTTTTTCTTGCCATTTTAATGAAATACTTAGATCTGAAAGTTTTTAAATAAAATATAGTCCTCAAATAGCTACCCATTTACATAACTACTCACTTGATCTTCACTTATATCTTTTTGGAGTAGTTTGCCATTTACTCTCGTGCTTCACTTATACCCTATGGGTAAATTATTGAATGAATTGAATATCATGAAGTTGAAATTAGATGTTCATATCATGCCTAGTGGTAGCTTCACATTGGGTTTAGAAAGTGAAATCTTTTGAAGCTTGACAATCACAATATTGGTCATACAAGCAATTCATGAATGATTAGTAGAAGGAAGAGAACTTTCACATGCAAATACACTATCCTGGAAATATTTTGTGATTGTGAGCCCCCATCAAAATATTATATGACAAAATTGTTGACGTTGGACAAGGAAGACAATGTAATGATTTATGTTTGTTCATATTCACATAGAATTTATATTGACATAGATCCTTCAACATGTGGTGCTTGCCCCCATCTTTGCTAGCCAAAACTTCTGCACCAAGTAGAGATACTACTTGTGCATCCAGAAAACCCTTAAATCCAAATCTTATTTTTCAAGAGTCCACCATACCTACCTAAGGATTGAGCAAGATCTGTCAAGTAAATTGTCATCGGTGCAATAAGGCAATAAAAATTGCTTCTAAAAGTGTTAGATCATTTAGTGTAAGAGAAAATTGAGCATTGTATGAACTTGTGATGGCAAAGAATAAAAGCGACATACTGCATAATAAAGATTGCTATCATAAGGGGCAATATAACATGACGTTCTTTTGCACTAAGGGGTTGAGCATACAAAGAAATAAGCGCATGGCAACCTCTGCTTCCCTCTGCGAAGGGCCTATCTTTTACTTTTCAGTATTTACTTTTATGCAAAGAGTCAAAGTTTTCTCTTTATTCCTTTTTATTTTTCTCTTTTGGCAAGCATCATGTGGTGAGGATAGATCTAGGCACATATATCCAGTTGGATATGGGTAGCATGAGTTATTATTCTTGACATCACCCTTGAGGTGAATACATTGGGAGGCGAAATTATAAGCCCCTATCTTTCTATGTGTCCGGTTGAAATGTTTTGCTCATGTGTATGCGGTGAGTGTTAGCAACCGTAGAAGACTATATGATGGTTGAGTATGTGGAGCTCTTACTTAGACTCCGTTGAATAAGTTGAATTGCAATTGTTTAGTGACCAAGATTATAGGTTGTTGAGTTTCAAGAGAATTCATTGTTTGAACCTTAACATGTGAATTGGTTGCTACTTGGTCATGGTAAGTTTTATAAGAAAGAATTGTTGTTATGATGCTAGGAAAAGTGATTGAAATTGTCATTGATCAAACTTGTGCACTTTGCTAGTATTCACACTTGATAAATTATTTGTTTTATTATTTACCTACTCGACGACGAGTAGGTAAGCTTGGGGATGCTGATATGTCTCCAACGTATTTGTAATTTATGAAGTATTCATGCCATGTTTACAATAATTTTATATGGTTTTGGTATGATTTCAATGGAACTAACCCGGACTGACTTGTTTTCGGTAGAACTACCGTGGTGTTGTTTTTTGTGCAGAAATGAAAGTTCTCCAAATGAGCTGAAACTTTTTGACGATTTTTTTGGAACAAAAGAGACCCCCGAAGCTTCATGGGAGGGCCAGAAGAGCCACGAGGAGGGCACAACCCACCGGGGCGCTCCTGGGCCCTTGCCCCTGCATCGTTGTATTATGCTCACCTCGAGGCCCATCTGGACGTGAGACCAACGCTAAAAATTCCTATAAATAGAGAAACCATCAGAAATAACCCTAGATTGGGCTAGACAAGGAAGAAGATGCCAATCCATTCATGTTTGTAAGAAGGCAGTGCACATTTGGTGAAGGAGCAGAGGAGAATGCAGAGCAACAAGGAGATGCAGAGCATGTAGGGTAACAAAGAGAAGTGGAGCCACATGAAGATGCAGAGCATGTAGAGCAACAAGGAGAAGCAGAGCAACATGAAGTAGATCAAGATGCAGAAGCATAGCAATTCAGGAGTACCAGAGCAAAGAAGAGATGTTATGAAGGCAATGTAGGAACGGATAGTGACTTTGATCCTGGTGACATGGTAGATAGTGACTTTGATATCAGTCATGGAGATGATAACCTTTATGCTGACAATGTGGATGAGGATGAACCAGTTCAGAGCAAGGATAAGGTGAAGCAGAAAACAACAACTATTGCAAAAGATAAAGGAGTTGTAGGGCAAGGAAAGGAAAAAACAAGTTAGATTATGAATCTGGAGGTGAAGATCTTTGGGCACCTGATTCAGATGATGAAGTACAAATCAAATTTAGAGCTTTTAGAAAGGAGGATTTGACTTGTTCAAAATTTCATGCTGGACAAGTGTTTGAAAATCTTGATTTCCTTAGGAAAGTGATAGTCTCCAACGTATCTATAATTTTTTTTATTCTTCCATGCTTTTATATTGTTTGTTTTGGATGTTTTATATGCATTAATGTGCTATTTTATATTATTTTTGGGACTAACCTATTAACCTAGCGCCCAGTGCCTGTTTTTGTTTTTTCCTTGTTTTTGACTTTTAAAGAAAAGAAATATCAAACAGAGTCCAACCGGAATAAAACTTTACGATGATTTTTCTTCGACCATAAGACACCTACATGACCTGGAGAGAGGGCCAGAAGAGTACCGAGGACGCCACAAGCCTCTAGGGCACGCCCTAGGTGGGGGCGCCCTGAGGGCTTGTGGGCCCCTCGAAGGTCCTCTCACCCTAGTTCCACTTCTATATCTTCTCAAATGTTCCCCAAACATCAGAAGCATCCACCAAAATACTTTTTTGCTATTGCAAGTGTCTGTTCCTGTGAGATCCCATCTTGAGGCCTTTTCCGGCACTCCGCCAGAGGGGGATTCGATCACGGAGGGCCTCTACATCAACCTTGCTACCCTTCCAATAAAGCGTGAGTATTTTACCACAGACCTATGGTCCATAGCTAGTAGCTAGATGGCTTCTTCTCTCTCTTAGATCTTCAATACAATGTTCCCCCGATGTTCTTGGAGTTCTATTCGATGTAATACTCTTTTGTGGTGCGTTTGCTAAGATCCAATTTGTGGATTTATGATCAGATTATCTATGAATATTATTGAGTCTTCTCTGAACTCTTTTATGCATTATTAAGATGTCTTTGTATTTCTCTTCGAACTATTGGTTTAGTTTGGCCAACTCGATTGGTTTTCTTGCAATGGTAGAGGTGCTTAGTTTTGTGTTCAATCTTGCGGTGTCCTCACCCAGTGACATAGTAGGGGTAATGAGGCACGTATTGAATTGTTCCCATCAAGGATAAAAAAGATGGGATTTATATCATATTGCTTGAGTTTATCCCTCTACATCATGTCATCTTGCTTAAGGCATTACTCCGTTCTTATGAACTTAACACTCTAGATGCATGCTGGATAGCGGTCGATATGTGGAGTAATAGTAGTATATGCAGGTAGGAGCCACTTTACTTGTCACGGACGTGATGCCTATATCCATGATCATTGCCTTAGATGTCATCATAACTTTGCGCTTTTCTATCAATTGCTCAACAGTAATTTGTTTACCCACCGTATGTTTTTTCTTTCAAGAGAGAAGCCTCTAGTGAAACCTATGGCCCCTGGGTCTATTTTCCATCATATATTTTCAGATATATAAACCAAAAAACCCAAAAATACTTTGCTGCAATTTATTTATATTTACTTTAGTTTGCCTTTTTATTTATCTTTTATACATATCTTTATTAGATCTCACTCTTGTTCGTGACCGTGAAGGGATTGGCAACCCCTTTTTTGCGTTGTGCTCAAGTGTTTGTTAGTTTCTGCAGGTGCGTATATTGGAGACTTGATTGTGCCTCCTATTGGATTGATACCTTGGTTATTAACTGAGGGAAATACTTATCTCTACTTTGTTGCATCACCCTTTCTCTTCAAGGAGAAAATCAACGCAAGCTCAAGAAGTAGCAGGAATAATTTCTGGTGCTGTTGTCGGGGAGGTTCTACATCAAGCCTACCAAGTACCCATCATAAACTCTCATCTCTTGCACTTGCATTATTTGCCATTTGCCTCTCGTTTTCCTCTCGCCCACTTGTAAAACATTTTCAGAAAACACAAAAATAGTTGCCTTTTTATTCGCCCTTCTTTCGTTCATCTTTTTGTTTGCTATCTTTGCTTGTGTTGCCATGTGGCTTCTATTTGCTTGCGTCTTTGCTTGCTAAAAATCTATTGATATGGATCCACTTAAAGTTTTCTACTTGGATCATCTTCAATTCATATGTGCTCGTGCTAAAACCCCAACTAGTTTAGTTGAGGGAAAATCATTAGGTGAGCATACTCATTTTTGGCATCACCGTTTGTATCAAAAAGAGAGACTCTTATGGAATCAAATAAATTGTTTGCTATGCTATGCTTGGAATCTTTGTGAACTTTGTGATTTTACTTGTTGCTCTAAGAACCCTAAAAAACACCTTCCCTACCTATGTGAGTTTAATGATAATGAGATCTTATCTCTTATGAAAAGGGTGTTTATAGTTATTATAATATCGAACAAACTGAAGAAGTTGTTGCTTTTAAGGGTGCTTATAAAGCTGCTTCTTTGATTGAAAAGTATGATATTACTCTCTACAAATCTGAAAATTTTGACATACTTAAATATTGCTATGAAAACTATGCTCATAATGCCTATGTTAAGGAATTTATTAAGAGAATGACCGTTGCTTTGGAATAAAATAATGACATGTATGAATCTATAGATAATTATGATTCCGTTGATTTGATTGAGATATCCTCCCTTGATGAAAATGATGCTTGCTATTCTTATGGCCATGATGCCAATATTAGTTATGCTTATGTAGATGAACTTGCTATAGTTCGTTATGGTAAACTATTAATGTCAGTTGTGGTAATAATATGATTGAAATGATGTTATCATAAAAACTTGATTGAAATGATGTTATCATAAAAAACTATTAATGACAGTTGTGGTAATAATATGCAAAACCCTAAGCTCGGGGATGCTAATTTTGCTATGTCCACTACTTATTGTAATGATCATGATTGGGGTGATTCTTCTTATGATCTTGGAAATTTATTTAAGCCTCATGATGAATATGTTTGCTATAATATTGAAAGTGGGTATGGAAGAGTGTCAACTTTATGAAATAATGATCCCACTACTTTGGAGATTGATAAATCTTATGAATTTTTTGATAAAAGTGGGTTTGGAGAGATCATGACTTTATTTGATGATAATCCCATTATTTTGGAAGAGTGTCAACTTTGCATGCATGTGGATCATGTTGAGAATATTTTATATGATAGTTATATTATTGAATTTGATTATAATCCGACATTTAGTTATTATGAGAGAGGAAAATATGGTTGTAGAGATTTTCACGTCACCAAATTACTTCTCGTTATGTTGAGATTGATATTGTTTCTTTCTTCTTCCTTGCATATGCTAGTTTTTGCTTGTCTTGATAATTTGTTTGCTTATAAAATGCCTATGCATAGGAAGTATGTTAGAATTAAACTTGTTTTTCACATGCTACATGATGCTCTCTTCATGTTTCAATTGCTACCTTTCATGTGAGCATCATTAAAATTATCAATTTCTAGCTAAAAGGCTTTAAAGAAAAGCGCTTGTTGGGAGATGATACGTCTCCAACGTATCTATAATTTTTGATTGCTCCATGCTACTTTATCTACTTTTTTGGACTATATTGGGATTTATTTTCCACTTTTATATTATTTTTGGGACTAACCTATTAACCGGAGGCCCAGCCCAGAATAGCTGTTTTTTGCCTATTTCAGTGTTTCGAAGAAACGGAATATCAAACGGAGTCCAAACGGAATGAAGACTTCGGGAACGTACCGAACGTGATCAGGAGACTTGGACCCTACTCCAAGACGTAACAGAGGTGGTCACGAGGGTGTGGGGCACGCCCCCCTCCCTAGGGCGCGCCCCCTGCCTCGTGCCCCCTGTTGCTCCACTGACGTACTCCTTCCTCCTATATATACCTACGTATCCCCAAACGATCAGAACAGGAGCCAAAAACCTAATTCCACCGCCGCAACCTTCTGTATCCACGAGATCCCATCTTGGGGCCTATTCCGGAGCTCCGCCGGAGGGGACATCCACCACGGAGGGCTTCTGCATCAACACCATAGCCCCTCCGATGAAGTGTGAGTAGTTTAATTCAGACCTTCGGGTCCATAGCTAGTAGCTAGATGGCTTCTTCTCTCTTTTTGGATCTCAATACAATGTTCTCCCCCTCTCTCGTGGAGATCTATACGATGTAATCTTCTTCTTTTTGCGGTGTGTTTGTTGAGACCGATGAATTGTGGGTTTATGATCCAGCTTATCTATGAACAATATTTGAATCTTCTCTGAATTCTTTTATGTATGATTGAGTTATCTTTGCAAGTCTCTTCGAATTATCCGTTTGGTTTGGCCAACTAGATTGGTAGTTCTTGCAATGGGAGAAGTGCTTAGCTTTGGGTTCAATCTTGCGGTGTCCTTTCCAAAGGATGTAGAAGGGGCAGCAAGGCACGATTGTATTGTTGCCATCGAGGATAACAAGATGGGGTTTTTATCATATTGCATGAATTTATCCCTCTACATCATGTCATCTTGCTTAAGGTGTTGCTCTGTTTTTAACTTAATACTCTAGATGCATGCTGGATAGCGGTCGATGAGTGGAGTAATAGTAGTAGATGCAGAATCGTTTCGATCTACTTGTCTCGGACGTGATGCCTATATACATGATCATACCTAGATATACTCATAGCTATGCTCAATTATGACAATTGCTCAACAGTAATTTGTTCACCCACCGTAGAATACTTATGCGCTTGAGAGAAGCCACTAGTGAAACCTATGGCCCCCGGGTCTATTCTCATCATATCAATCTCTATCGCTTTATTACTTGCTTTGCTTTTTACTTTGCCTTTTACTTTTCACTTTGCATCTATCTATCAAAAATACCAAAAATATTATTTATCATCTCTATCAGATCTCACTCTCATAAGTGACCGTGAAAGGATTGACAACCCCTAATTGCGTTGGTTGCGAGGAGCTATCGTTTTGTGTAGGTACGAGGGACTTGTGCGTGGTCTCCTATTGGATTGATACCTTGGTTCTCAAAAACTGAGGGAAATACTTACGCTACTTTGCTGCATCATCCTATCCTCTTCGGGGAAATCCAACGCAGTGCTCAAGAGGTAGCAAGAAGAATTTCTAGCGCCGTTGCCATGGAGGCTCACGCAAGCAAGTCAACCATACCAAGTACCCATCACAATCCCTATCTCTCGCATTACATTATTTGCCATTTGCCTCTCGTTTTCCTCTCCCCCACTTCACCCTTGCCGTTTTATTCGCCCTCTCTTTCCCAATCTCCTCCTCTTTTTCCCATTTGCTCGTGTGTTAGTTTGCTTGCTTGCCGTTATGTCTAATTCCTTATCCACTCCTATGTCTCCCGAGTTTGAAGTTCTTCACTTCAAGCAAAGGCACGGAAAAACTTAAAAGATGCTTGGTATAGGATGATGGAATCCTATCGTAAGTGCACCCTACAGGTGAACTATAGAATTCTTCTTCGTAATTTTTATGTTGGGTTAAATATGACGTATAGACAACTCTTGGATTGCATGGCCAAGGGAAATTTCATTGAGATTGATCCCAGTATTGTGCATAAATTTATAGAGGGAATAGTGGGAAAACTACCCCAAAAGGGAGAATCTCATCCTACCCAGGAAGAAACCCAAGTGTTTGAGAAGATTTGCGAAGTAACAAATTTTTTACAAAAGTCTCTTGAGCCTCTTAAAAATGTTAGCGGAAATCTTCACCGTATGAATATGTTGATTACTCTTTGTAATAAGCGGTTGGATTCTTTAGATCTAAAAATTTCCGAGTATGAAGGGAAGCGGGAAGAACCCCCCGGATTCGAGCATGACTCCGCTAAAAAACTAAAAATTAAAGATGGCAATACCTAGATCTATCCTTGCTTTTATGCCTGGCTAGGGGTGTCGGTGTCAAAACCGGCGGATCTCGGGTAGGGGGTCCCGAACTGTGTGTCTAGGCGGATGGTAACAGGAGACAAGGGACACGATGTTTTTACCCAGGTTCAGGCCCTCTCGGTGGAGGTAAAACCCTACTCCTGCTTTATTAATATTGATGATATGGGTAGTACAAGAGTAGATCTACCACGAGATCAAGGAGGCTAAACCCTAGAAGCTAGCCTATGGTATGATTGTTGTTCGTCCTACAGACTAAAACCCTCCGGTTTATATAGACATCAGAGAGGGCTAGGGTTACACAGAGTCGGTTACAATGGTAGGAGATCTACATATACGTATCGCCAAGCTTGCCTTCCACGCCAAGGAAAGTCCCATCCGGACACGGGACAAAGTCTTCAATCTTGTATCTTCATAGTCTTGGAGTCCGGCCAATGATGATAGTTAGGCTATCCGGACACCCCCTAGTCCAGAACTCCCTCAGTAGCCCCTGAACCAGGCTTCAATGACGATGAGTCCGGCGCACATATTGTCTTCGGCATTGCAAGGCGGGTTCCTCCTCCAAATAATTCATAGAAGATTTTGAACACCAGGACAGTGTCCAGCTCTGCAAAATAAATTCCACATACCACCGTAGAGAGAATAATATTTACACAAGTTCAATCTGCTGACGTATTTTGTGGCATGACATCACACCACGGCCAAGCCTTTATTCGAAATGTTTTTATTGTTCCACCTTAGCGCATTTAGCGAAGCGGTTTCCTTGGCATGTCTTGTCAAAGCAGAGATCGTGTCCTTATCCCGGGATTCTCATCAATACGGGCGTGGGTAACCCAATCGCGCCCATTGGCACGCCCCCTCCATCGAAGGCGAGTCCCAAATGGTCACGGGGACGGCTCTTGGTATTCAACCCCTTTATAACGAGACCAAGGCCTATTCCTTTTCTTCAACCTTCAATCGAATCCGCCCCCCGCCCCGAGTTCCAACACCCAAGGCTCCAGATTCAGGCGCTTCGGACCTTCGACAATGTCTGGCTCCGACCTACAAGGCCGGTGGATGCCTTCTTCCGTCACGGAAGAAGATGTGCTAAAGCTGAGAGACGCCAGGTATCTAACCGGCGAAATTTATCATAGGTTGCCTGCCCAAGGGCAAGTCATTCCTACTCCCGAGCCTGGTGAGAGCGTGGTGTTCGTGTCTCACTTCCGCTGGGGTCTAGGCTTCCCGACGGACCCCTATGTGAGGGGGCTCATGTTTTATTATGGGATGGAATTCCATGACTTGGATCCGGAGTCCATCCTCCACATCTCATCATTCATTGTTGTATGCGAAGCCTTCCTCTGCACTACCCCTCACTTCGGATTGTGGCTCAAGACCTTCAACATGGAGCCGAAGATGATCGAGGCGGCAGCAGTCTTGGAGGGGATTATAAGCAAGAGGGCTGACGCTCCATGGCCCGAGGGCTTTTTCCAAGAGGAGCTTGGTTTGTGGCAACAAGAGTGGTTCTACATCACCGCTCCCAGGGGCACCAGATGGGTGGCGCCGCCCGCCTTTCGCTCGGGCCCTCCACAATGGCTGGCATCATGGGTCAACAAAGGGCTTGACTGGGGGCCGTCCAAGGACGTACCACTATTGCAGGGCCGTATTCGAGACCTCCAAGAGAGGGAGATCAATCTGGTTGTAGCGGCACAGGTCATGCTGATTCGGCGCCTTCTACCCTGCAAACGTCGCCCCCTCCACCTGTGGGAATTCAATCCGGAGGGACCGCGAGCTCTCCAACACTTCATGGGCGCGACGCCCGTGGAGATGTATAAACTGTTCTTCGGATCACAAGAGATGTGTCCGGACTTGACCGAGGACGCAGGTCTGAGCTGCAATCGCCTAGATACTCAAGTAAGTAGTCATGTGCCCGGACATGCTATCCGCGCATTTATCATAAACTTGCCCTTTAAAGAGCTGTCCCTTGAACAGGAATGGATAGCAAAAGCAAAACTAATAAGGTGTCCGGCCCCCCTCCCTGAGACCACGCCGGATCCTGTGTTAACCAAGATGCTGGAGGCTACGCCTTCAGAAGAGGGCGAAGGGGGGAACAGGAAAGCTACCGCCTCCGCTAAGGAGGCTTTTAAGGAAGAGGGGTCGAGAATCCCTCCCTCCAATGGGAGAAGAGGACTGCTTCTGAAGATCTGGAGGCCAAGGCCTCAAAGCGGGGGAAGAAATCTTCACCAGAGGGTCCTGCGCCGGGAGGAGCCCCGGCCGCACTATTTCCCCAAGGAAATCAGCCCTCTAGCGAGCCGTAAGTAGAAAGGGGAGTTTTGTAATAAGGTACATCCCTGTTTTTTATTCTGAAGATAAACGAAGTTATTACCTTGTAGTTCGGATCTCAGCCCTTCTCAGCAGAGCTCATCTTCGGGGGATCTTCATCCGGAGATGATGGAGAGCGAAATGCCTCCATCTGCCGCACCGTCAGGCGGGGCAGATGACCCTGAGGTGTCGTCGCGGAGGGTTTCTTCAAGTCTGGTGGGGCCGGAAGGTTCGGCACCAACTGGTGTACGGTCGGAGGAGCTGAAGGATCTGCTCGGGCGAGCGTCTATCTCAGAAGATCACCGTACGTTAATGGGTACGGTGATTTAAAGGATTTCATCCACAAAGAGCAGGTTGCATGAGGCCGTCAGAAGTTTACTGACGGGGTTTGAGGTACGCAAAAATGATATACCTTCTGACAGTTTTGCATATAAAATGCGCCCTGTATAGATAGTAGCCCCTAAGACTCGGTACCTTGTCAAAAGCGACAGCGTGCCGGGGATCATAATCTCAGTTGTAAGATGTCGCCCTTCCTATACAAGTGGTGGAGCGTTCAGTGGCCAGCCGGACTGATAGATTTGCTGAACTAAAGCGGCAACTTGACGTTGCGGATGCGGACATCGCGTTGGTCAATAAGCGACTTGACGAGTCACAAGGTATGTGGCTTCTCCGTGGACACCTGGTAAGGGAGCTTGACGCCCGTGTCTTACAACATGTATGCTTAAGGCAGATGGTGTCGTTGCTATGGAGGACCTTCGGGCAGAGCTCGCCCGAGCCAAGGAGCAAGCCAGAAAAAGTAATGCGACTGCCTTGAAGGCGGCCGAAGAGCTGAAAGCCGAACATGCTGCTCACTGCCGAAGCAGGGAGGAAATGGTCGAAATGGTCGTGAAGCTGAAGGATGCTACCGAACGCTGTGAGTTTCTTGAAAGAGAACGTCGAGCAGAGCAAGAGGACGTGAAGAAGGCCACCGCCAAAGCCAAGGATGCCCGCTCTGCGATGAGAGCTATGAAGGAGGAGCTACGTCAAGCCGGGGATATTACGGCTGGAAAGCCCTTTCTGCTGCAGAGGAAGTTCACGGATCCGAAGTATGCTCAGTTGGGCCAACTGTGGGGTGCGGACAATGCTTATCTGAATTTGGCGGCAAGTGCCGCAGACGCAGTCGCACACTTCCGAGGCCAAAAGGATCACGGAATGGAAGAGCTTTTTTGGTCGCAGTTCCATAGTCCAGAGCGTCCACTTCCATTAACCGATCGGTTAGCCGAATGGGCTGAGCTGAATAGGTTGTCCGGACTTGCCATGAAGGACGTTGTGACTCATTTGTGGCCAGAAAGGCCCGAGCCGAAGAGTTATTTTGGCTTGGTGCAGCAGTTCCTTGATGCGGTGCCGCATATCGATGCAATGAAATGACTGACATGCATAGAGGGGGCACGGATGGCTCTCGCCCGTGTCAAAACATACTGGGTAGAGATGGAGGCCACCGACGTTGCATCCCCGGATTCATACATAAGCCGATTACCTGCCGGGCACTATTTTGAGGAAGTCCTGCAGGGCGCTCGTTTAATAGAGACGCAGTGCTCGAAAAATGTTATGTTCAAATAACATGTATGATTTGTGAAACCATGTTTCAAATATAATATAAGGGCTTTTTATACTTGTGCGTTCAAGTGTTGAAATACCTCCTGTGCGGCCGTTAATGTATATGTGTATATAACCTGAAAAATGGCAGTCTTCGGCTTCAGCCCCCACGCACATAGTGTGGGGGTGTTTGCAAAAGAAGGGCGCATTTTCACACTTAATCCAACGTCTTGGTCCTGTGAAGGAGGTGATAGCGTAGCAAACTAGGCAACCGGACTATAATGCTTTATCACTTTCACTTAGCCATAGGAGTTCGATGGTGGGGCTACTATATAGCCCCTAGGGGCACCGCGCTCTCCGAATTTCAGGGCACATATGTGCCTGACCGGGAAATGGTCCTTCATTAAAGCGGAGGAATTCTAAACATTCCGGTGGTCGATCGAGTGGTTGACCAGTCTCTCGCTATATCTTGACAGTCAGTTTTCGGCTTTCTCTACTGAGGTGCTCACCTGGACGAACCGGAGCAAAATCGAAGTAGTTCTCCTGGTGCCGCGTTAGCCGATAGAGTGGAACGTAAGGCAGCAAAACACAGGAGCCGGGCAAACCCAACATTTGACCAAAGACATGATTCGGAGCTGATGCATATAAGGCCTAACTCGAGACGCCGAACACTCCCTAAGGTATTCCGTCTTTATGAAAACGGGCAGAACGATGTCCTGAGCCCCTAATGTCCAGGTACGCGCAAAAATTTCTGAAGCGGCCGATGCCAAAACGCCAGCCTCCTACTCGGTTATAGTGAAAAACCGGGGGATGTGTATCAACAAGAGACAGTAAGAAAGGTTTACGCACAGTCTTAATCTGAAAAGAATCCTTGCAATGGGTCCCTACTACACGTCTGCGCCTGTGTCTCCGTTGTGCCGTATCCTGGACGGGTGTAGCACGGTGTTCATCTGTAAAAGAGAAGAACTTAGATGGAAAAAAGGATCGTGCGAAAAATGTATAAACAGGGTATAATTAAGAAAATGAATAAAATTAAGCTTTATTGTCTCTTATTGTACATGCGTGCAGCCCCTTGTAAGGGGGACGCGGCTAGTAAGCCCCTTGTTTCTTTATGACGGACTCGCCTATCCGTGTCCGGGATCGGAATGACCTGTCTAGGTGCTTTGATCAGCAAAGCCGGATTAATGTGTGGCTGTCAAGGCAGTCTCACTTTCTTCCGTATTCGAGGAACACTCGAGGTTTCCCTTTAATGAGATGATGCTGCGTGGACTGGGCATTTTAAGTGTAAGAGATGCATAATGCGGTATTGCGTTAAAGTAGGCGAAAGCTTCGCGTCCCAATAGTGCTTGATAGCTACTTTTAAATGGGGCGACGTGGAAGACTAACTTTTTGCGACGGAAGTTGTCGGATGAGCCGAACACAACTTCTAGTGGTAGAGAGCCCGTACAATGGGCATATGGGCCTGGCATCACTCCTCTAAAGGAAGTGTTGCTATGGCGTATTTTGGTTGGGTCTATCCCCATTCTGCGGATTGTATCCTGATATAGCAGGTTTAGATCACTGCCGCCGTCCATTAGGACCTGTGTAAATTGTAGTCCGTCGATTATAGGATCTAATATCAGAGCAGTCCCTCCTGCGTTCCGGATACTTCCGGAGTAGTCCTGATGGTCGAAAGTGATTGGTTTTGACATCCAGTGTCGGGACTCCGCTGGGGTGGACCGTGTGGCGCGTACTTTAATGGGCGCCGCTCTATTCTTGCATGTTGTCACTTGAAGTGAGTTTACTGTTTTGACCTCTTGTGGGAAATTCCTTTGTTTTCCGGTGCTCTGCTTGTGGAGTTCGTCATCGTCCTCGCTTGGTGTGTCGAGCCCCTTGTGTTCGGCATTAAGTCGGCCGGACTATTTGAAGACCCAACAATCTCTGTGGGTGTGGTTTGCAGGCTTCCCGGAGGTACTATGGATTTGGCATATCTTGTCCAAGATTTTGTTGAGGTTGGATAGCTCGTCGCTATTGTCCTTAAGAGGCAGTGTTTTGTTGTTCTGCTGAGAGATTTTGAATCCGGCGTTGACTGCCATGCTCTTTGGGCCATTTCCCTTAGTCCGGCGCTGGTCCTTGCTGCGTCGTGGTTTCCCATTTCCATCCCTGACCTCGGATGTACTTGGGTCGCTGGTGCTGCATCTTGCCAGCCATCTATCCTCTCCTGCGCAAAAGCGGGTCATGAGGCTTGTTAGTGCGGCCGTTGTTCTTGGATTTTCCTGGCCGAGCCATTCGTCTCGGACGTTATGTTTGAAGGCTGCTAAGGCTTCGGCCTCCGGACAGTCGACTATTTGGTTCTTTTTGGTGAGGAACCTGTTCTAGAATTTGCGGGCTGACTCTCCGGGCTGTTGAGTTATGTGACTTAGATCGTCTGCATCCGGAGGGCGGACATAAGTCCCCTGAAAATTTGCCCGAAACGCATCCTCGAGCTCCTCCCAACTTCCAATGGTATTTTCTGGGAGGCTTTTGAGCCAATGCCGGGCTGGCCCTTTGAGCTTGAGGGGTAAGTATTTTATGGCGTGGAGGTCGTCTCCTCTAGCCATATGTATGTGCAGGATGTAATCCTCAAATCGGACTCTAGGGTCTATTGTTCCATCGTATGCCTCTATGTTTACGGGCTTGAATCCCGCTGGAAATTCATGATCCAGCACCTCATCGGTGAAACATAAGGGGTGTGCAGCGCCCCTGTATTTGGGTGTGCCGTGATGTTCGAATACTCGACGTGTTGCATTGCTTTCTGGGGCTTGCTTTCTTGGCCCATAGATGGACCTGACCGGGCCATCCTTTTTGTGAGGATCCTTGTCTGGATCACGTGTCGGCTTGTGTGCGGCGCCGCTTGCCGCTCTTTGTTTGTCATGTGGTCGTCTATCCGACCAGGCGGCCTCTTTGTTCTTTGATTGTGGGGATTCTACGGCCTCCTCGTCAAATTTGGGCAGTAGTTTGCGCTTCGGCTAGCTTTTTGCTTGGCGACTATCGCCGTATTTGTCTGCGGTCTTGAGTACGTTGCTCCATCTCATTCTGAGTACATTTTCCGCTGTTATGAGCTTCCGCTTCTGCTTCTTCAAACTTCGTGCAGTTACGACGAGCCTTTTGTGGAGGTTCTTCTGCTCCAACGATGTGTCCGGCGTGAGATCGTCCGGACCGTTATTTTCGTCAGGGACAGATTGCCTATCCAATTCATCCTGTTCGGATGGTTGCTCGGGGGCGTGTTCATCGTCCACCGGTTCGCCCTGCTCTATGGCTGGGTCTGTATGCTGTCGTGGTCGAGGCGGGACTTTGAGCAGCGCTTACGTTGCTGTTTTGACTGTTTTCCGAGGGAATTATCCACCTCAGCGTCCTGTTGTTCCTCGTTATCGCTTCCTTTAGATGTGTCCACCATATATACATCGTGAGTTGAGGTGGCCTTCCAGTGCCCTGTAGGCGCTCATTCTTGGTCGTCTCCGGCATCGTCGTCCATACCGACGATGTCTTCGGAGTCGAAGTCTAGCGTATCGGTTAAGTCATCGACAGTGGCTACAAAGTGGGTGGTGGGTGGGCGTTGAGTTTATTAATCGTCCGCATCCCAACCTTCCTGACCATAGTCCGGCCAGGGCTCTCCTAATAGGGAGAGAGACTTCAATGAATTCAAGATGTCGCCAAAAGGCGAGTGCTGAAAGATGTCCGCGGCGGTGAACTCCATGATCGATGCCCCATCGGGTTCGATTGGCAGGGGCGCGAAAGGTTTGGGGTCCGGAGAGGAGTCCGACACCTTGGAGTCACGAGCTTCACAAGGGACAGGGTTGGTATTCGGCTCTATCGCCGTAGAGGTAGCAGCCCCCGAGGCGGTGTCCAGCCACCCATCCTCGATCGGCGCAGTCGGCTCTGAGCTAAGGGTCGGAGCGGACTCTTGTGCGGCCTCCACGGCACTGTTCGGCGGCAGAGTTGGATCATGCCCATCGTGACAGTGCGGCTCGCTTGGCTGTGGCTCGAATCCGTTGAAGATCAAGTCTTCGCGGACGTCAGCCGTATAGTTCAAACTCCCAAATATGACCTGATGGCCAGGGACGCAGCTTTCGATCTGCTCCAGATGGCCAAGTGAATTGGCCCGCAGTGCGAAGCCGCCGAATACGAAGATTTGTCCGGGGACAAAAGTCTCGCCCTGGACCGCGTTGTTGTTGACGATCGAAGGAGCCATCGGGCCTATAGGTGACGACACAGAGGAACTCTCAATGAAAGCACCAATGTCGGTGTCAAAACCGGCGGATCTCGGGTAGGGGGTCCCGAACTGTGCGTCTAGGCGGATGGTAACAGGAGACAAGGGACACGATGTTTTTACCCAGGTTCGGGTATAGACACCGGAGAGGGCTAGGGTTACACAGAGTCGGTTACAATGGTAGGAGATCCACATATTTGTATCGCCAAGCTTGCCTTCCACGCCAAGGAAAGTCCCATCCGGACACGGGACGAAGTCTTCAATCTTGTATCTTCATAGTCTTGGAGTCCGGCCAATGATGATAGTTCGGCTATCCGGACACCCCCTAGTCCAGGACTCCCTCAAGGGGCGTTAAACGATAGCGCTTGTTGGGAGGCAACCCAATTTTATTTTTCTTTTTTGTTTTTGCTCCTATTTAGGAATAAATAATCCATCTACCCTCTGTTTGGATGTGGTTTTATGTTTTAATTAGTGTTTGTGCCCAGTAGAACCTATAGGATAACCTACGATGATAGTTGATTTGATTCTGCTGAAAAACAGAAACTTTGCGCGCACGAATATAATTTTGTTAAATTACAGGAACGTGCTTCTGCGTTGATTCTTTGTGTTACTGTTCAATAAACAAATTGTCCAGGACTTCCTATTTTGGTAGGATTTTTAGAGTTCTAGAAGTTTGCGTTAGTTACAGATTTCTACATACTGTTCTGTTTTTGACAGATTCTGTTTTGCGGGTGTTGTTTGCTTATTTTGATGAATCTATGGCTAATAAAATAGTTTATGAACCATAGGGAAGTTGGAATACAGTAGGTTTAACACCAATATAAATAAATAATGAGTTCATTACAGTACCTTAAGTAGTTCTTTGTTTTCTTTCTCTAACGGAGCTCATGAGATTTCTGTTGAGTTTTGTGTTGTGAAGTTTTCAAGTTTTGGGTGAATTCTTTTGATGGATTATGGAACAAGGAGTGGCAAGAGCCTAAGCTTGGGGATGCACATGGCACCCCCAAGATAATCCAAGGACACCAAAAAGTCAAAGCTTGGGGATGCCCCGGAAGGCATCCCCTCTTTCGTCCACTTCCATCGGTAATTTACTTGAAGCTATATTTTTATTAACCACATGATATGTGTTTTGCTTGGAGCGTCTTGTATTATTTGCATCTTTGCTTGTTAGTTTACCACAATCATCCTTGCTGTACACACCTTTTGAGAGAGCCATACATGAATTGGAATTTGTTAGAATACTCTATGTGCTTCACTTATATCTTTTGAGCTTGATAGTTTTGCTCATAGTGCTTCACTTATATCTTTTGAGCGTGATAATTTTTGCTCTAGTACTTCACTTAGATCTTTTAGAGCACGGTGGTGGATTTGTTTTAAAGAAACTATTGATCTCTCATGCTTCACTTAGATTATTTTGAGAGTCGTTAATAGCATGGTAATTTCCTTAATGTTAATATACTTGGTATTCAAGATATGTGAAACTTTCTTTTGAGTGAATTGAATACTAAGATAAGTTTGATGCTTGATAATTGTTTTGAGATATGGAGGTAATAATATCAAAGTCGTGCTAGTTGAGTAATTGTGAATTTGATAAATGCTTGTGTTGAAGTTTGCAAGTCCCGTAGCATGCACGTATGGTTAAAGTTGTGTAACAAATTTGAAACATGAAGTGTACCTGGCTCGTGCATCCTTATGAGTGGCGGTCGGGGACGAGCGATGGTCTTTTCCTACCAATCTATCCCCCTAGGAGCATGCGTGTAGTGCTTGATTTTTGATGACTTCTAAATTTTTGCAATAAGTATATGAGTTCTTTTGACTAATGTTGAGTCCATGGATAAAACGCACTCTCACCTTTCCGCCTTTGCTAGCCTCTTCGGTACCGTGCATTGCCCTTTCTCACCTTGAGAGTTGGTGCAAACTTCGCCGGTGCATCCAAACCCCATGATACGATACGCTCTATCACACATAAACCTTCTTATATCTTCCTCAAAACAGCCACCATACCTACCTATCATGGCATTTCCATAGCCATTCCGAGATATATTGCCATGCAACTTCCACCATCATCATCATGACAAACATTACTTTTGTCATATTACCATTGCATGATCATGTAGTTGACATCGTATTTGTGGCAAAGCCACCATGCATTATTTTTCATACATGTCACTCTTGATTCATTGCACCATCCCGGTACACCGCCGGAGGCATTCATGTAGAGTCATATCTTGTTCTAAGTTTCGAGTTGTAATCCTTATGTTGTAATCAATAAAAGTGTGATGATCATCATTATTAGAGCATTGTCCAAATTAAAAAAAGAAAAAAAAGAGAGAAAGGACAAAAAAATAAAGGCCCAAAAAAAATAAAAATAAAAAGGGCAATGCTACTATCTCTTTTCCACACTTGTGCTTCAAAGTAGCACCTTGTTCTTCATATAGTGAGTCTCATATATTGTGCTTCAAAGTAGCACCTTGTTCTTCATGTAGTGAGTCTCATAAGTTGTCTTTTTATACTAGTGGGAATTTTTCATTATAGAACTTGGCTTGTATATTCCTACGATGGGCTTCCTCAAATGCCCTAGGTCTTCGTGAGCAAGCGAGTTGGATGCACACCAAATAGTTTTCTTTTGTTGAGCATTCATAATTCTAGTGCATCTGTTGCATGGCAATCCCTACTCATCATGTTGACATCAATTGATGGGCATCTCCATAGCCCGTTGATTATCCTTGTCAATGTGATACTTTCTCCTTTTTTGTCTTCTCCACACAATCCCCACCATCATATTCTATTCCACCCATAGTGCTATATCCATGGCTCACGCTCATGTATTGCATGAAGGTTGAAAAAGTTTGAGATTATTTAAATATGAAACAATTGCTTGGCTTGTCATCGGGGGTATAGAAGTTGGGAACACCTTTGTGTGACGAAAATGAAGCATAGCCTAACTATATGATTTTGTAGGGATGAACTTTCTTTCGCCATGCACTTTTGAGAAGACATGATTGCTTTGATTAGTATGCTTGAAGTATTATTATTTTTGTGTCAATATGAACCTTTGTCTTGAATCTTTCGGATCTTAATATTCATGCCACAATTAAGAAGATTTACATTGGAATTATGCCAAAGTATCACTCCGCATCAAAAGTTCTTTTTTTATCATTTACCTACTCGAGGACGAGCAGGAATTAAGCTTGGGGATGCCTGATACGTCTCCAACGTATCTATAATTTTTGATTGCTCCATGCTACTTTATCTACTGTTTTGGACTATACTGGGCTTTATTTTCCACTTTTATATTATTTTTGGGACTAACCTATTAACCGGAGGCCCAGCCCAGAATTGTTGTTTTTTGCCTACTTCAGTGTTTCGAAGAAACGGAATATCAAACGGAGTCCAAACGGAATGAAACCTTCGGGAACGTGATTTTCTCACCGAACGTGATCCAGGAGACTTGGACCCTACTCCAAGACGTAACAGAGGTGGTCACGAGGGTGGGGGCGCGCCCCCTCCCTAGGGCGCGCCCCCTGCCTCGTGGCCCCCATGTTGCTCCACCGACGTACTCCTTCCTCCTATATATACCTACGTATCCCCAAACAATCAGAACAGGAGCCAAAAATCTAATACCACCGCCGCAACCATCTGTATCCACGAGATCCCATCTTGGGGCCTGTTCTGGAGCTCCGCCGGAGGGGGCATCCACCATGGAGGGCTTCTTTATCAACACCATAGCCCCTCTGATGAAGTGTGAGTAGTTTACTTCAGACCTTTGGGTCCATAGCTAGTACCTAGATGGCTTCTTCTCTCTTTTTGGATCTCAATACAATGTTCTCCCCCTCTCTCATGGAGATCTATTCGATGTAATCTTCTTCTTTTTGCGGTGTGTTTGTTGAGACCGATGAATTGTGGGTTTATGATCCAGCTTATCTATGAACAATATTTGAATCTTCTCTGAATTCTTTTATGTATGATTGAGTTATCTTTGCAAGTCTCTTCGAATTATCCGTTTGGTTTGGCCAACTAGATTGGTAGTTCTTGCAATGGGAGAAGTGCTTAGCTTTGGGTTCAATCTTGCGGTGTCCTTTCCCAGTGATAGAAGGGGCAGCAAGGCACATATTGTATTGTTGCCATCGAGGATAACAAGATGGGCTTTTTATCATATTGCATGAATTTATCCCTCTACATCATGTCATCTTGCTTAAGGCGTTACTGCTTTTTAACTTAATACTCTAGATGCATCTTTGGATAGCGGTCGATGAGTGGAGTAAAAGTAGTAGATGCAGAATCGTTTCGATCTACTTGTCTCGGACGTGATGCCTATATACATGATCATACCTAGTGAGGGAGTCCTGGACTAGGGGGTGTCCGGATAGCCGAACTATCACCGTCGGCCGGACTCCAAGACTGTGAAGATACAAGATTGAAGACTTCGTCCCGTGTCTGGATGGGACTTTCCTTGGCGTGGAAGGCAAGCTTGGCGATACGGATATGTATATTTCCTACCATTGTAACCGACTCTGTGTAACCCTAGCCCTCTTCGATGTCTATATAAACCGGAGGGTTTTAGTCCGTAGGACGAACAACAATCATACCATAGGCTAGCTTCTAGGGTTTAGCCTCCTTGATCTCGTGGTAGATCTACTCTTGTACTACCCATATCATCAATATTAATCAAGCAGAGTAGGGTTTTACCTCCACCGAGAGGGCCCGAACACAGGTAAAACATCGTGTCCCTTGTCTCCTGTTACCATCCGCCTAGACGCACAGTTCCGGACCCCCTACCCGAGATCCGCCGGTTTTGACACCGACATTGGTGCTTTCATTGAGAGTTCCTCTGTGTCGTCACCTATAGGCCCGATGGCTCCTTTGATCGTCAACAACAACACGGTCCAGGGCGAGACTTTTCTCCTCGGACAGATCTTCGTATTCGGCGGCTTCTCACTGCGGGCCAATTCACTTGGCCATCTGGAGCAGATCGAAAGCTACGCCCCTGGCCATCAGGTCAGATTTGGGAGTTTGAACTATACGGCTGACATCCGCAGAGACTTGATCTTCGACGGATTCGAGCCACAGCCAAGCGCGCCGCACTGTCACGATGGGCATGATCTAGCTCTGCCGCCGAACAGTGCCCTGGAGGCCGCACAAGAGTCCGCTCCGACCCTTAGCTCGGAGCTGACGGCGCCGATCAAGGATGGGTGGCTGGACACCGCCTCGGGGGCTGCTACCTCTACGGTGATAGAGCCAAATACCGACCCTGTCCTGTGTGAAGCTCGTGACTCCAAGGTGCCGAACTCCTCTCCGGATCCCGAACCTTCCGCGCCCCTGCCAATCGAATCCGATTGGGCGCCGATCATGGAGTTCACCGCTACGGACATCTTTCAGCACTCGCCTTTTGGCGACATCCTGAATTCGCTAAAGTTTCTCTCTTTATCAGGAGAGCCCTGGCCGGATTATGGTCAGGACAGTTGGGACGCGGACGACGAAGAAATTCAAAGCCCACCCACCACCCACTTCGTAGCCACTATCGATGACTTAACCGACATGCTAGACTTCGACTCTGAAGACATCGACGGTATGGACGACGATGCAGGAGACGACCAAGACCCAGCACCTACAGGGCATTGGAAGGCCACCTCGTCATACAACATATACATGGTGGACATCCCAAAGGATGGGAATGGCGATGGAACAGTGGAGGACGACCCCTCCAAGAAACAGCCTAAGCGCCGGCGTTAGCGGCGCCGCTCTAAATCCTGCCACGGCAAAAATGGAGATTCCGGTACCGAAGACAATAAAACCCCGGACAGTGCCGAAGACAACCCCCTCCAGCAGGATTCAGCACAAGAGGATGGAGAAGCCAGCCCTCATGAGAGAGCGGCAGATAGAGAGGTAGAGGATAATAATTATATGCCTCCCTCCGGATATGAGGCAAGCCTCCACGACGATGAATTTGTCGTGCCTGAGGATCCCGTCGAACAAGAGCGTTTCAAACGCAGGCTTATGGCCACGGCAAGCAGCCTCGTAAAAAGCAAAGAACAACTTAGAGTGACCAAGACTTGCTAGCCGATGATGGATCAAGTCCTTGCGTCAAGAGTATGAACTCGAACGCCCCTCCAAAAGCTACCCCAAGCGCAAGCTGCTACCCCGATTAGAGGAGGAAGCACATAAACCTACATCACCAGCGCACAATACGGCCGACCGGCCACCTTGTGGCCGCGACAGAGAGGCCTCTAGGCCCTCCACTAAAGCCGCACCCCGGCATCGCTAAAAAAGTACAAAGCCACGGCGGAATGCGCCGGACTTGCGAGACATATTGGAGGATAAGGCAAGACAAACAAGATCGATCTATGGATCGCGTGGGCGCCCCACGATACGCGACGACAACCGTCACGCCGGATATAGCAATTCCGGTCGGGCCGAACACAGTAGACAAAGCTCGTTTGAGCTGTGTCGTGATATAGCCCAATACAGATGCGCCGCTCACCCACTATGCTTCACAGATGAAGTAATGGATCATCAAATCCCCGAAGGTTTCAAACCCATAAACATCGAATCCTACGACGGCACAACAGATCCTGCGGTTTGGATCGAAGACTATCTCCTTCATATCCACATGGCCCGCGGTGATGATCTTCACGCCATCAAGTACCTCCCACTCAAGCTTAAAGGACCAGCTCGGCATTGGCTCAACAGCTTGCCAGCAGAATCAATTGGGTGTTCGGAGGACCTGGAAGCCGCATTCCTTGATAACTTCCAGGGCACATATGTGCGACCACCAGACGCCGATGACCTAAGCCACATAATTCAGCAGCCAGACGAATCGGCCAGACAATTCTGGACACGGTTCTTAACCAAGAACAATCAAATTGTCGACTGTCCGGATGTAGAGGCCCTTGCAGCCTTCAAACATAACATCCGCGACAAATGGCTTGCTCGACACCTAGGACAGGAAAAGCCAAAATTAATGGCAGCCCTCACATCACTCATGACCCTCTTCTGTGAGGGAGAAGACAGCTGGCTAGCCCGCAGCAACAACCTAACCAAAAACTCTGGTAGTTGGATACCAAAGACAAGAATGGCGGTCGCTATTTAATAAGCACAAGCGCCGCATTAACAGCGATATCATCAAGATATGGCGGTCAGCGCCGGATTCAGAGGCTCTAAACCGGTCGTGGAAAAAGCCATTCAAAAGAACTACTCCGGGCCCGTCCAATTTGGACCGGATACTCGATCGCTCGTGCCAGATACACGGCACCCCCGAAAAGTCAGCTAATCACGCCAACAGAGATTGTTGGGTGTTCAAGCAGGCAAGCAAGTTAATCGCTGAAGGCAACAACAAGGGGCTGCATAGCGATGACGAGGAGGAGACATGGCCGCCGAACAATAGAGGACAGAAGGGTTTCCCCCCACAAGTGCGGATGGTGAACATGATATACGCAACCCACATACCCAAAAGGGAGCGGAAGCGCTTTCGAGGACGATATCTGCGATGGAGCGATCGCCCCAAAGTTCAATCCGTGGTCCTCTGCCCGATCACCTTTGATCGAAGGACCACCCACCAAAGATCCGCCATGGCGGATTCGCCACATTGGTGTTAGACCCAATCGTCGACGGATTTCACCTCACTAGAGTCCTGATGGACGGCGGCAGCAGCCTAAACCTGCTTTATCACGATACAGTGTGCAAGATGGGCATAGACCCCTCAAGGATTAAACCCACAAAGACGACCTTCAAAGGCGTCATACCAGGTGTAGAGGCCAATTGTATAGGCTCAGTTACACTTGAAGTGGTCTTCGGATCCCCGGATAACTTCCGAAGCGAGGAGTTAATCTTTGACATAGTCCCGTTCTGCAGCGGCTATCATGCACTGCTCGAATGAACCGCATTTGCAAAGTTCAATGCGGTGCCGCACTACGCATACCTCAAGCTCAAGATGCCAGGCCCTCGAGGAGTCATCACGGTCAACGGGAACACCGAACTCTCGCTCCGAATGGAGGAGCATATAGCGGCTCTCGCGGCAAAAGTACAGAGTAGCCTCTTAAGGCAATTCTCGAGTCCGGCTGTTAAGCGACCGGACACCGTCAAGTGCGCCCGGAGCAACCCACAACAAGACCACCTGGCACGTTCTGAGCACGCGTAGCAATGCGGCCCCAATCCCAGCCCTCGCAAAATCGCAAGACTAGTACCACGCGTACATCAATACGCTCTGGAGCTACCATGGGCATAGGGGGAGGGGCACGACGACGGCATGCCCAGATTGCGGATCAACCACACCAGGGGCTCCCAAATTTTTCATTCTTTTTTTTCTGTTATTCTCAGGACTCCGTTTTCCAGAACCCTGTCCGGCAGTAGATCTGCCGAACTCACGATGCAACAGCTAGGGAAGCAGAAAATCTACGATGAATATCCAGGTGGTCTCCATTACGAGCATTATACCTGTTTTACATACTATTCCGCAGCCTACCCCTGGAGGGGGACATGTGGAATAGTCCCACCCCTTGCTTATTGCACTATTTGTATCATTCTGCCTTCATTGCAGTATTTTTTGAATAAACAATGCATCACTTTTTTCCTATCATTGCATTCCTTTCTATATATGTTCACTTATGACATGTTGCACCCGTACGCTTTGGTATGGCCAAATACACCAGGGGCTTAAGTTCCCCAAAGTATGGTGTGATAAGTCCGAACACTTTCACAAGTGCGGCACCCCGAACTTATAGCATTATATGCATCGGCTCCGAATCATGTCTTGGGTCAATAGTTGGGTTTGCCGGCCCCATGTTTTGGTACCTTACGTTCCGTTATATCGGCTAAGGTAGCGCTGGGAGAACCACTGCGATTGTGCCCCAGTTGAGCTAGGTCGAGCACCTCAGTGGAGAAAGCTAAAACTGACTGTCATGATAAGGCGAGAGCTGGTCGCTGTTCGAGAGGTCTTTTCGAGTCCCTAAAGACTTATGCCGCTTAGAGCGAGGAGCCGGCTTTGTCCGGCCCAAGGCGTGGATAGCGCCCCGAATTCGGCCTTCCGAACACTAGGGGCTTCGCCGAAATTTAAAATTATAGAATTCTATGGCTAAGTGGGAGTGTTCAAGCATTATAAGTTCAGTTGCCTAGTTCGTTGTGTTGGCGCCCCCTAGAAGGACCCAAAATGGGAACAAGAGCGCTCAAGTTTATCCCAACACCCCAAAGACTCGTGGCATGGGGGCGGCCAACGACTTGCCATCTCTCGATTTAATAAACGGCCGCACATAAGGTAATATTTTAAATCAACAAGCGTTGCTTAGCGATATGAACAAAGTTTTCAGCAAGACGGGATAACAAAATGCGAGTCTACTCAAAAATTACATCTTTGGAGCATTCACCGCAATAAAGCGGGCACCCTTCAGACACCCTTATAATACATCTCGGCGTGCGATACTCCTTGCCCGGCGGTGGCGCGTCCGTCACAAGCTTCTCGGCGTCCATCCCGCCCTGTGCACCTTAGCACGGGCAAGGGCCCGACGGAATCTTCAATGCGACAGAGTGCTTGATGACTTCAACCCACGGACAAAGGCCCACCGGCCGCCGCACTGCATCAAGTAGCTCCTGTGCATGGCTTCTTTGGGCCACAAACGAACTATGAGGCCCTTCATGGCCTGTTCGCCACCTTGTGGAGCTCGACCAGCTGCTTCACTGGTCGCTCAGGCACGGATGTCCGCCTCAAAGATCTCGAGACCGAACACCTTTTCCGCCGAGCTCCCTCCTCGGCTCAGAGAACGCGGCAAAGATCGGACACGCTACGGGGCAGATCTGCGAACGCCCCTGGAGAGCTCCGAATTCGGGTAAGTAACAAGTAATTCACTTTTACATGCTTGCTTTGCATGAAGAATGCCTTACCCGCCGATATCTTCTTTACTGCCTCGATCTCCTGGAGGGCCTTTTGGGCTTCGGCCTTAGCGATTTTGGCACTCTCAAGAGCCGACGCGAGCTCGGACTCTCGAGTCTTCGAGTCACGCTCCAAACTCTCGTGTTTTTCCACGAGAGCCTAGAGCTCTTGCCGCACCTCCGCCACCCGCGCCTCCTGCTTTTCTCGCTTGATGCGTTCCACTGCCACATTGCGTTCGGCCGCGGACACCGCCTCCTTCAGGGTCGCCACCTCGTTTGTAGCCCCTGCAATACCCACGTTATTCCTGTCATTTTTTGCAACCAAATCCTTTTCTATAAGGTATCACTTTAATAAGGTATTACTTACCTTCCTTGTCCTCGAGCTGCTTCTTGGCACGGCCGAGCTCGCTCTCGGACCGCCGAGGCTCGCTTCAAGGCATGGACCTCCGCATCAATCGGCAGAGGGTCAGAAAGAGCCTGCATTCCCATATTGACATATTTGTGTTAGACTCCTGCGTATATCTTTTTAGATCCTCGATTCGGCTTTTCTTTCCAAACACCAACTGAGCATCGGGGCTACCTGTCTATGCGGTACTATTTTTACATATCTTAATCACATACCTCGAAGCCTGTTAGAAGGCTGGTGCAGGCTTCGGTCAGCCCGCTCTTGGTGGACTGAACCTTCTGAAATCACCACACTCATGACAGTGCGGTGCTCCTCGTCGATGGAAGCGCTGTTAAGCGCCTCCAGCAAATTATCCGGCGCCTCCGGTTGGACGGAGGTCACCGGCATTGCTGTCTCGCCCTTCTTACGAAGGGGCCGCCCGCCGGACTCCGGAACCACCAAAGGTTCCGGTGCGGAGTCCGGTCCAAAGTCCGGGAGGTTGCCCTGCGGCACCTCCGGGGCCTCCTCCTCCTGGCTGGTCCCTTTCTGGGACCCCGCCTCAGCGCCGTCTGCGTCACGGGGGGAGGAGGCGGTCGGAAGTGAGGCACTATTCACATCCGACGAACCCAGGGACCCGCTCGACGAAGCGGGAAGGTCATCCTTGGGCGGGCTACATGGTTGGGTTCGGCGTTAGAAGACACTATGCGATGAAAATAAAATCGTAAGCTATTCTAGAATCCAGACACTTACGATCTCGCCAAGGGCTTGGCCCTCGAGGGACACTCCTCTTTGCCGGCGTCGGCGTTGGTGGAACAGTCCGGAAGAAGGGTCCTTCCCTTCTTGGACCCTTCGGCCTCCCCCGTTGGGGAAGCCTTCCTCTTCTTCTCTCCCCCCGCTGGGGGAGAGGCCTCTTTCTTCTCCTCCTCGTCTTCGTGGGAGGAGACCGCCTCGGAGTCATCGGATGATGAGTCTGATAACACCTGGCACCAGGAACTCCTCCGGGTTCCCGTGGCCTTCTTCTTGGCCTTCTTCTCTGGCACCACGTAAGGCGCCGGGGCCAGCAGTCTTGATAATCGGGCATCCGCTGGGTCTTCAGGCAAGGGAGCCGGGCGGTTAACCTGCCCGGACGTCTTCAGCAAGGCCTGTCAAAGGTAAAGGGAGTTTAGATCCCACATAGAGCCAAACTATGGAAAGCAAGTGTCCCATAAAGGGTAAAACAGCTTACCTCGCCGGCTTGACGCTGTGAGCTGAATCCGCGATCTTCGGTAGCGGATGAGGGAGCCTCGGCGCCCTTGAACAGCACCCTCCAGGCGTCTTCGTACGTAGTGTCGAAGAGCCTGGTCAAGGTTGGGTGTTGTGCCGGATCAAACTCCCACAAATTGAAAGCCCGCTGTTGGCACGGGAGGATCCGGCGGATGAGCATGACCTGGATTACGTTGACAAGCTTGAGCTTCTTGTTCACCAGGGTTTGGACGCAGGATTGAAGTCCGATCAGCTCCTCCGAATCACCCCATGTCAGGCCCTTCTCTTTCCAGGAGGTGAGCCGTGTGGGGATGCCAGATCTGAATTCGGGGGCCGTTGCCCATTCAGGGTCACGCGGCTCGGTGATGTAGAACCACCCCGATTTCCACCCTTTGATGGTTTCCACGAAGGCACCCTCGAGCCATGTAATGTTGGGCATCTTTCCCACCATGGCGCCTCCGCACTCCGCTTGGCGTCCGCCCACTACCTTCGGCTTGACGTTAAAAGTCTTCAGCCATAAGCCGAAGTGGGGCTGGACGCAGAGGAAGGCCTCGCACACGACGATGAACACCAAGATGTTGAGGATGAAATTCGGGGCCAGATCATGGAAATCCAGGCCGTAGTAGAACATGAGCCCCTGGACAAATGGATGGAGTGGGAAGCCCAGACCGCGGAGGAAATGGGGAAGGAACACCACCCTCTCATGGGGCCTGGGGGTGGGGACGAGCTGCCCCTCGTCGGGAAGTCGGTGCGCAATATTGTTGTGCAGGTATCCAGCTTTCCTCAGCCTTTTGATGTGCCCCTCCGTGACGGAGGAGGCCATCCACTTGCCTCCCGCTCCTGACATGGCTGGAGAAGGTTGAGGCGAGATGTGCAGACTTGGGCGCTGGAGCTCGAGTGCGCGGAGATGGATAAGCAGAGGAGGAAGAAGGCGTAGGTAGAAAGGTGGATCCTTATCCCCTTATATATGAGCGGACGAAACTATGCGTCCCCACCAGCCCGGTAAAACTCGCTTATTTCCCAAGCGCCGCAATCAATGGCGCGGTTGGGTTACACGCCCGTATTGATGAGAATCCGGAATAAGGGGACACGATCTACGCTCGACAAGGCGTGCAAACCGCTGCGCTAAACACGCCGAGGTGGAACAATAAAACAATTCGAGTAAAGGCTTGGCCATGGTGTGACGTCACGCCACTAAATACGCCGCCAGATTGAACTTGTGTAAATATTATTCTCTACGGTGGTATGTGGAATTTATTTTGCGAGCGGACACTATCTGGTGTTCAAAATCTTCTATGAATTATTCGGAGGAGGAACCCGCCTTGCAATGCCGAAGACAATATGCGCGCCCGAACTCGTCAGAATTGAAGCCTGGTTCGTGGGCTACCGAGGAGTCTGGACTAGGGGTGTCCGGATAGTCGAACTATCACCGTCGGCCGGACTCCAAGACTATGAAGATACAAGATTGAAGACTTCGTCCCGTGTCCGGATGGGACTTTCCTTGGCATGGAAGGCAAGCTTGGTGATACGGATATGTAGATTTCCTACCATTGTAACCGACTCTGTGTAACCCTAGCCCTCTCCGGTGTCTATATAAACCGGAGGGTTTTAGTCCGTAGGACGAACAACAATCATACCATAGGCTAGCTTCTAGGGTTTAGCCTCCTTGATCTCGTGGTAGATCTACTCTTGTACTACCCATATCATCAATATTAATTAAGCAGGAGTAGGGTTTTACCTCCACCGAGAGGGCCCGAACCTGGGTAAAAACATCGTGTCCCTTGTCTCCTGTTACCATCCGCCTAGACACACAGTTTGGGACCCCCTACCCGAGATCCGCCGGTTTTGACACCGACACCTAGATATACTCATAGCTATGCTCAATTCTGTCAATTGCTCAACAATAATTTGTTCACCCATCGTAGAATACTTATGCTCTTGAGAGAAGTCACTAATGAAACCTATGGCCCCCGGGTCTAGTCTCATCATATCAATCTCTATTGCTTTATTACTTGCTTTGCTTTTTACTTTGCCTTTTACTTTTCACTTTGCATTTATCTATCAAAAATACCAAAAATATTATTTATCATCTCTATCAGATCTCACTCTCGTAAGTGACCGTGAAGGGATTGACAACCCCTAATCGCGTTGGTTGCAAGGAGCTATCGTTTTGTGCAGGTACGAGGGACTTGTGCGTGGTCTCCTACTGGATTGATACCTTGGTTCTCAAAAACTAAGGGAAATACTTACGCTACTTTGCTGCATCATCCTCTCCTCTTCGGGGAAATCCAACGCAGTGCTCAAGAGGTAGCAGGAGACAGCCCAATATTTTTATTTTCTATTTTTATGCGTATACACATTATTAACTCTGTAGTAATTGTGTTTCGGTGTTTTAATTAGTGTTTGAGCCAAGTAAGACCTTTGGGATGGTCTATGGTGATAGTTGATTTGATCTTGCTGAAAAACAGAAACTTTTGCGCTCATTGCCAGAATTTTAGAAATTCACAGAAGCGTGATTTTTATCCGACTTCTTTTACGCAAGATTGATATACTAATTTCCCATATTGTCCTATTTTTCAGATTTTTGGAGTTCTATATCTGAAGTTTCAGTTACTCTGCATATTACTTTTTGTGATTCTGTTTTTCTATGTGTTGTTTGCTTATTTTGATGAATATATGGGTAGTATCCGGGGGTATGAAGCATGGATAAGTTGGAATATAGTAGATATTACACAAATATAAATTTAGAATGAGTTCACAACAGTACTAAAGTGGTGATTTATTTTATCATACTAACGGATCTTACGAGTTTCCTGTTGAGTTTTGTGTTGTGAAGTTTTCAAGTTTTGGCTAAAGATTTGATGGACTATGGAATAAGGAGACACGAGAACCTAAGATTAGGGATGCCCAGGGAACCCCAAGGTAATATTCAAGGACAACCAAGCATCTAAGCTTGGGGATGTCCCAAATGGCATCCCCTGTTTTGTCTTCAATCCATCGGTAAATTTACTTGAGGCTATATTTTTATTCACCACATGATATGTGTTTTGCTTGGAGCGTCTTGTATGATATGACTCTTTGCTTTTTAGTTTGCCACAATCATCCTTGTTGTACACACCTTTTGAGAGGTACATGCTTTAATCGTGAATTTATTGGAATACTCCATGTGCTTCACTTATATCTTTTGAGCTAGGCAGTTTGCTCTAGTGCTTCACTTATATCTTTATAGAGCACATCGATGGCTTTATTTTATAGGAATTGTTGAACTATCATGCTTCACTTATATTATTTTGGGAGTCTTAAACAACATGGTAATTTGCTTAGATTATGAATTTAGTCCTAATAGGATGGGCATCCAAGAGGGATATAATAAAAACTTTTATATAAAGAGAATTGAATATATGAGAAGTTTCATTCCTTGCATTTGTTTTGAGATATAAAGATGGTGATATTAGAGTCATGCTAGTGCATAATTGTGGATTGGTAGAAATACTTGTGTTAAAGTTTGTGATTCACGTAGCATGCACGTATGGTGAACCGTTATGTGATGAAGTCGGAGCATGATTTATGCTTCGATTGTCTTCCTTATGAGTGGCGGTCGGGGACGAGCACTGGTCTTTTCCTAACAATCTATTCCCCTAGGATCATGCGTGTAGTACTCTGTTTCGGTAGCTAATAAATTTTTGCAATGAGTATGTGATTTCTTTATGACTAATGTTGAGTCCATGGATTATACGCACTCTCGCCCTTCCACAATTGCTAGCCTCTCTAGTACCGTGGAACTTTTGATGGTGCATTAAACCCACCATATATCCTTCCTCAAAACAGCCACCATACCTACCTATCATGGCATTTTCCATAGTCATTCTGAGATATATTGCCATGCAGCTTCCACCATTCCATCATATCTTTGTTCTAGTATCGAGTTGTAATTCTTGAGTTGTAAGTAAGTAAAAGTGTGATGATCATCATTATTAGAGCATTGTCCCATGTGAGGAAAGGATGATGGAAGCTATGATTCTCTCACAAGTTGGGATGAGTCTCCGGACTTTATTAAAAATAAAAGAGGCCAAAGAAGCCCAAATAAAAAAGAGAGGCCATAGAAGCCCAAAAAAAAGAGATAGAAAAGAAAAAATAAGAGAAAAAGAGAGAAGGGACAATGTTACTATCCTTTTCCACACTTGTGCTTTGAAACAGCACCATGTTCTTCATGATAGAGAGTCTCCTATTTGGTCATTTTCATATACTAGTGGGAATTTTTCATATAGAACTTGGATTATATATTCCAGTGATGGGGTTCCTCAAATGGCCCTAGGTCTTCATGAGCAAGCAAGTTGGATGCACACCCACTTAGTTTCTTTTTGAGCTTTTGTAAACTTATAGCTCTAGTGCATCCGTTGCATGGCAACCCCTACTCACTTGCATCGATATCAATTGATGGGCATCTCCATAGCCCATTAATTTGCCTAGTTGATGTGATACTTTCTCCTTCTTTTTGTCTTCTCCACAACCACCATATTCTATTCCACCTATAGTGCTATATCCATGGCTCACGCTCATGTATTGCGTCAAAGTTGAAAAAAGTTTGAGAACACCCAAAGTATGAAACAATTGCTTGGCTTGTCATTGGGGTTGTGCATGATGAAATATTTTGTGTGATGAAGATGGAGCATATCTAGACTATATGATTTTGTAGGGATAACTTTCTTTGGCCATGTTATTTTGAGAAGACATGGTTGCTTTATTAGTATGCTTGAAGTATTATTGTTTTATGTCAACATTAAACTTTTTTTAATCTTATGGATCTTAATATTCTTGCCACAATAAAGAAGTTGCATTGACAAATATGTTAGGTAGCATTTCACATCAAAAATTGTGTTTTTATCATTTACCTACTCGAGGACGAGCAGGAATTAAGCTTGGGGATGCTTGATACGTCTCCAACATATCTATAATTTTTTATTGTTCCATGCTATTATATTATCTTTTTTGTATGTTTTATATGCATTAATATGCTATTTTATATTTTTTGGGACAACCTATTAACCAAGAGCCCAATGCCAGTTTCTGTTTTCCCCTTGTTTTTGACTTTTACAGAAAAGGAATACCAAACGTAATAAAACTTTACAATGATTTTTCTTGGGCTAGAAGACACCTGCATGACTTGGAGAGAGGGCCAGAAGAGTCCCGAGGAGGCCACAAGCCTCTAGGGCACTGCTACTTCTTGAGCTTGCGTTGGTTTTTCCCTTGAAGAGGAAAGGGTGATGCAGCAAAGTAGAGTAAGTATCCCTCAGTTTGAGAACCAAGATATCAATCCAGTAGGAGACAACGCACAAGTCACCAAATACCTGCATAAACAATCAAACAAACTTGCACTCAACGCGATAAAGGGGTTGTCAATCCCTTCACGGTTACTTGCAAAAGTGAGATCTGATAGAGATAGATAAATGGTAAAGTAAATATTTTTGGTATTTTTGGTTTATAGATCGGAAAGTAAAAGATTGCAAAATAGTAGATCGAAAACTAGTATGATGGAAAAGAGAACTTGTATGATGGAAAAGAGACCCGGGGGCCATAGGTTTCACTAGTGACTTCTCTCAAGATAGCAAATAATACGGTGGGTGAACAAATTACTGCTGAGCAATTGATAGAAGAGCGCATAATTATGGCAGTATCTAAGGCAATGATCATGAACATAGGCATCACGTCCGTGTCAAGTAGACCGAAACGATTTTGCATCTACTACTATTACTCCACACATCAACCGACTCCTGCCTGCATCTAGAGTAATAAGTTCATGAAAAATAGAGTAACGCATTAAGTAAGATGACATGATGTAGAGGAATTAACTCAAGCAATATGATGAAAAACCCATCTTTTTATCATTGATGGCAAAAATACAATACGTGCCTTGCTGCCCCTACTGTCACTAGGAAAGGACACCACAAGATTGAACCCAAAGCTAAGCACTTCTCCTATTGCAAGGAAAATCAATCTAGTAGGCCAAACTAAACCGATAATTCTAAGAGACTTGCAACGATATCCAATCATGCATATAAGAATTCAGAGAAGATTCAAATAATACTCATAGATAATCTGATCAAAAATCCACAAATTATCGGATCTCGGCAAACACACCACAGAAGAGTATTACATCAAATAGATCTCCAAGAATATCGAGGAGAACATGGTATTGAGAATCAAAGAGAGAGAAGAAGCCATCTAGCTACTAGCTATGGACACATAGGTCTGTGGTAAACTAATCACACTTCATCGGAAGAGCAATGGTGTTGATGTAGAAGCCCTCCGTGATCGAAACCCCCTCTGGCAGGACGCCGGAAAAGGTCCCTAGATGGGATCTCATATGTACAAAAGGTTGCAGCGGTGGAAAAGTGTTTTCGTGTCTCCCCTGATGGTTTTGGGGTATACGAGTATATATGGGCAAAAGAATTAGGTATGGAGACCTTCGAGGGGCCCACGAGGTAGGGGGCGCGCCCTCCACCCTCGTGGCCGCCTCGTTGCTTCTCCGACTTCATCTCCAAGTCTCCTGGTTTGCTTCTGGTCCAAAGATCATTGCCAAAGTTTTATTCCGTTTGGACTCCGTTTGGTATTCCTTTTCTGCGAAACTCTAAAATAGGCAAAAAACAGAAACTAGCACTAGGCTCTAGGTTAATAGGTTAGTCCCAAAAATAATATAAAATAGCATATTAATGCATATAAATATCAAAAACAAATAATATAATAGCATGGAACAATAAAAAATTATAGATACGTTGGAGACGTATCGGGCGCGCTGTAGGTGGGGGTGCCCTGAGGGCTTGTGGGCCCCTCGGAGGTCCTCTAACCCTAGTTTCACTTCTATATATTCTCAAATATTCCCCAAACATCAGAAGCATCCACCAAAATACTTTTCCGCCCTCGCAAACTTCTGTTCCCGTGAGATCCCGTCTTAGGGCCTTTTTGGGCACTTCGCTGGAGGGGGATTCGATCATGGAGGGCCCCTACATCAACCTTGCTACCATTCCGATGAAGCGTGAGTAGTTTACCATAGACCTACGGGTCCATAGCTAGTAGCTAGATGGCTTCTTCTCTCTCCTTGATCTTCAATACAATGTTCCCTCGATGTTCTTGGAGTTCTATCCGATGTAATACTCTTTTGCGATGCGTTTGTTGAGATCCGATGAATTTGTGGATTTATGACCAGATTGTCTATGAATATTATTGGAGTCTTCTCTGAACTCTTTTATGCATGACTAAGATATCTTTTTATTCTCTTCAAACTATCAGTTTAGTTTGGACAACTAGATTGATTTTTCTTGCAATGGGAGAGGTGCTTAGTTTTGTGTTTAATCTTGCGGTGTCCTCACCCAGTGACATAGTAGGGGTAGCGAGGCACGTATTTAATTGTTGCCATCAAGGATAAAAATATGGGATTTATATCATATTGCTTGAGTTTATCCCTCTACATCATGTCATCTTGCTTAAGGCGTTATTCCGTTCTTATGAACTTAATACTCTAGATGCATGTTGGGTAGCGGTCGATGTGTGGAGTAATAGTAGTAGATGCATGCAGGAGTTGTTCTACTTGTCACGGACGTGATGCCTATATTCATGATCATTGCCTTAGATATCGTCATAACTTTGCGCTTTTCTATCAATTGCTAGACAGTAATTTGTTTACCCACCGTATGTTTTCTTTCAAGAGAGAAGCCTCTAGTGAAACCTATGCCCCCTGGGTCTATTTTCCATCATATATTTTCAGATATATAAACCAGAAAACCCAAAAATACCTTGCTGCAATTTATTTATATTTACTTTAGTTTGCCTTTTTATTTATCTTTTATACATATCTCTATTGGATCTCACTCTTGTTCGTGACCGTGAAGGGATTGACAACCCCTTTTTCGCGTTGTGTGCAAGTGTTTGTTAGTTTGTGTAGGTGCATATAATGGAGACTTGCTTGTGCCTCCTACTGGATTGATACCTTGGTTCTTGACTGAGGGAAATACTTATCTCTACGTTGTTGCATCACCCTTTCATCTTCAAGGGAAAAATCAACGCAACTCAAGAAGTAGCACAAAGCAATTAAGGAATACAGCTGCATGAACAAAGTTGATGTAAAGTTACCAGTGAATGAGAGCAAGAGAGTCAAAGCATTCTGTGATGATGATTGTACCTGGTATTTGTGGGCTTCTTATGACAGCAGGACCATATGTCTCACGGTGAAGAGATATGTTGAAGAACATAGTTGCTGCAAAAAATGGAAAATCAAGGCTTTCACAACACCTTTTCTAGCCAAGAAGTACCTTGAGAGTTTCAAGGCTGATCAGGATATGAATCTGAGAAACTTCCCAAGGGTTTTTCAAAAGGAATGGCACATGACACCAACTAGATCCAAGCTTCAGAGGGCAAGGAGGCTGGCTATGAATATCATTCATGGAGATGAAGAAGGGCAGTACAAGTTGTTGTGTGATTATGGAAATGAGACAAGGAGAAGTAATCCTGGCAGCTCATTTTTTCTTGCAGTAGATGATGAAGCTAGGTTCAACAAAGCCTACATGTGCCTTGATGCATGCAAGAGAGGCTACCTTAAAGGTTGGAGGCCTATGATCTTCATAGATGTTTGCCATATTAAAACTAGATACATAGGTCAGTTGCTGGTTGCAATAGGAATAGATCCAAATAATTGCATATTCCCCATAGCAATAGGTGTTGTGGATGTGGAGGACAAGCCTAACTGGGTATAGTTTCTTGAGAGGCTGAAGAGGGATCTTGCTATTATCAACACATCCCCATGGATAGTAATGTCTGACGAGCAGAAGGTAAATGCAACCACATTGTGTACTGGTCTATCCTGTTTAACACTTTGAGTACATTGTTTAACACTATGTATTGGTCTATCTTGTTTTCTAGGGACAGATAAATGCAGCAACTGAAGTATTCCCTGACTTGAAACATAGGTTGTGTGTTAGGCATATGTGGAAGAATTTCCAACAGCTGTACAAAGGTGATGCTTTGAAGAACCAATTGTGGAAGATAGCTAGGAGCACAACAGTTATTAAGAATGATCAGTACATGGTTGAGATGAAGGTGCTGAATGCGGGTGCATACAACTGGTTGAAGGAGTTAGAACCAAACACTTGGGTGAGGACTTTCCAAAGTGACATACCTAAGTGTGACATTTTGCTCAACAATTTGTGTGAGGTGTTCAACGAGTGAGTTCCATGCTTTCACCATTACTCATGAAACCTTAGAATACAATGCTTTCCTCTCTCTCTTGTTAACCTAAGATGCAATGCTTGTGCAAATATATTCTAGAGGCAAGAGAATTGCCAATCCTTTTAATGTTTGAGAGGATTAAGCAACAGTGGACTACAAGGCACTACATCAAGCATTGTGAGGGTGGTAATATGCAAGGAGAAATGTGCCCTAAGATTAAGAAGCTTGTTGAGAAGCTGAAAGAGTTGGCCAACACATGCTATGTGTATGAATCAGGAGATGGGGTGTTTCAAGTGGGGGATAGAGGAACAAATTACATAGTAGACTGGCACACCAAGTCCTGCAGCTATATGAGATGGCAAAAAAGTGGAGTGACTTGCATACATGTTATAGCATGTTGCGGGGATGAGAGAGTAGATCCACTAACCTTAGTGGATCAATGCTACTCTGTGTCCGTGTTCAAGAAGGCTTATAGCAACGTCATCTACCCTTGCAAGAACATCACCGAGTGGGAGAAGATGAATGGTCCTGAAATTAAGCCACCATACTACAAGAAGCATGTTGGAAAAAGGCCTTGCAAAAGCAAAAGGAAGGGACTAGAAGAGATAATTTGTAGTAATGGAGGCAGGAAGATGTCAAGGCATGGTGTCATCATGCGCTGCAATTACTGTGGTGAGCCTGACCACAACATCAATGGATGCAAATATATGAAAGTTGGTCTACCATCTCCCAATGCACAAGCTCCTCCACCCCAATCCGATGACAATTTGGAAGCTTCACAAGCTACTATGGAGTAGCAGCCACCTCCAGAACAAGCCCAAGTAACTGTCTTGTCTTATACACAACCTCTAGAAGTTGCATCCCAGACTCTAACAAGCTATTTGGTTGATGAGCAGTAGGGCAACACAAGTGAAGGCACCAGTGCAATAGTTGAAGATCTTATGGTGGATCACATGCTTCAGCAGGTAATTACTTGCTCTGATTCAGTCATGCTTTAGTGAAGGCACCATTACTTGCTCTAATTCAGTCATGCTTTAGTGACATACTTACTTTCCATTTGTTGTCACTTGACATGTGTATGTACAAAGGCCATTTCCTAGAGTGCTCGAGCCGACACCAATCGCAGAATCCACCTTCTTAACAAATGCATATGCAATGCTGAACCAGCCCCAAGCAAGCACTAGCACAATCAGGCAGGGAGAACTAGCTAAGAAGATGTTGGCCATGAAGCAGCAAAGAGAGAAGGAACTTGAAGACAAGAAGCAAGCTATACTTGGGGCAAGGATAGAAGCAGAGTTGAAGAAAAGCAGAAGAGGCTACTAGAAGAAGGCATGACAAAGCAGAAAAAGAAGGCTAGAGAATCTGAGAAGAAGAGAGAGGCAACTACATAGAAGAGGGAAGCAATGGCAATCATGAGGCAGGCAATAGCAAAAACAAGACAGATAGTACAGGAGACAAAAAGAGAGATTTCTGCCGAGAGGGAGGAGAAACAAGCTGCTGAGAAGAAGGCTCAAAAGGAGGCTGCTACTGTAAAGAAACTAGAAGAGAAGAAAGCCAGTGCTGGACACAAGGAAGCACACAGACAAGCACTTCTAGCAAAGAAGCAGGAAGAGAAACATGCCCTTGCTGCAAAGAAAGAAGTAGAGAGACAAGCCCTTCCAGCAAAAAAGGAACAACTGAGGAAACAAGCACATAAAAATCCCATTTCCAAACATGGAGGACGTTAGGCATGTTCCACAAAGATCAAGCATGTTTAGATTGTTTGTGTTGTTTTAGCAACATAAAATATCACCATGTTTCTCTTTCTGTCATCTCAAGATCTTATGGTACTGTATTTTGAGTAGTGCTACTACTGATGCACTTTAGAATATATATTTTGGTAACGAAAACTGTCTTGCCTGTCTTCCCATGCTTGTCATTTTATTGTTGATGTCAATATTGCTTACACATTTTATTGTTAATGTCAATACTGCATTACCCATTCTTTCCATTTCAGATAGAATATATGATACACATAGAATATATGATACACAACATTTATTGGCATTCTTCTCATTTCACAATTATCATTTCAAAAAGATAACACAATAGAAAGACAATGTTTCCACATTATATAGATCATTTCATACATTTATGGACTTGACCGCCATAACATTTGATACAACCAAACTGACTTCATAGCTAGGTACTATCATTAAACTACTGAAAGTACTGAAAACACTAATGCTACTGAAGCTGCTCTTCACTTCTTCACTACCAAAATGAGCACTTCTCCTTCATCACTTCTTCTGTTGCAGAGAGCACCTGTCCTCACTTCTTGATCAACATAAGAACAGAGAGGGCACACAACAGCATCACACTACCTAAGAGAAGCTTCAGCACCGACAAGATCTCTGCACCTAATCCAATCAATGCACTATCTTGCTGTCTGCTCATGTTCAGCTGCAGAGAGCCAGGCCTTGCCATAGCAGCTCTATCAGTTGCCAGTAGACCTGCAATCCTTCTCCTTTCATTCCTAGCCCTAATGAGTTCTTCCCTCCTCTCCTCTGTTACTCCAACAGCACCAACAACTTGGTTCCCAACCAAGTAATGAGATCCACTAGATAAGCAACATATTCCATCTCCCAAAACCAGAAATCACACCCAGTAGGCTAGAAACCAAGAGCAAAATGTGAAAAAAATGTACTTGAATACCAAGAGGGGAAAACTGCTGCCAAGAACGAAATTAACTCAAGTTACTTACGAGTGATTGGGACATTTGTAGAACATCCAACCCTCGTGATCCTCTGTGTTCCAAACGTGGTACCTCACCGTCGACTGGCAGTGAGGACATGGGATGAGCGACACCACCACTGTCCAGCCGTGGAGACCTGACCGGACAGAACTAGCAGAAGACATGGCGAAATCGTCGTCGATCGTGAGGATGATGGGCGCGGGCGGCGAGGACAGGATGGGCGGGCGGCATCGAGGACATGATGTGCGTGCGGTGGACTAGGAATTTGGAGGGGGATTGGGGATTTCTACCTGACCGGCTTTTTTTGCAAATACGCCCTCCCGCGAAAGGATGGTTCAACATAAATCCTCTGCTCGCCTACGTGGAGCTCGTCAACTGGTCAAATATGCGGCGTACGAGCGGTCTATGGCGCACAGTGACCGTATTTTCACGTCACTTCATACACAGTGACCGTATTGCGCAAGTTGACCAAAGTGACCGCACGACCCAAGTTGAAGTACCGCTGATGAATTTTACTCTTTCGAATTCCGCAATTCGCTCTGATTTTTCTAGACGGCATGCCACACCAGCGCCAGCACGGTGGTACGGGGCAGGCAGCAGGCTATCTGCCATCCTCTATCTTGAGGAAGCGAGGTCTGGAATCAGCGCCATCCCCGATCTCGCACCGCACCGGCCACCATCGGGCAGGTGCCGCGACATAGTCACATAGGGCATGTTTGGTTGGGTGGGCTGCACCTGGCTCGCACCCGCAAAGCAAATTGCCCATGTTTGGTTGGTGTGTGGCCTCCTCACCGCCCGATTAATGCAAAGGAGGCCTCCACCAGTGAGGGAATGCGAGTTTTGAGTGTTTCCTTCATGCAGCCGAGGGAACGCATGTCCCGTCCCCCACGACACAATCCAGCCGCCACCCTTCAGCCTCGCCATCGCTAGCAGCAGGACGACGTCGCCGGCGCGCCTCGACCATCTCCACCTCGACGCCGACGGACTCCTCTATCGCCGTGTGCACCCACACATGTGTTCCTCGAACACCTCCACCTCGATGTCACGGACTCGACATCGCCGCACCCACGATCATGGAGGCTTCACGGAGCTCGGCCCGCCGCCCACACCGACCGAGAGGAAGAAGCGGGGTGGGGGAGAGGGGGGCCATGAGCCGCCAAATCCAGCTGCAACCAAATCTCCGCCGCCGACATCTCCTGCCGGCGGCCCATCTCCGCCACAGCCATCTCATCGCCCTCCATGACCATCTAGTAATCTCAATGGAATGTGTTAGATAGGTGCAAATATTTTGATTTCTTTGCGAAACTCCTGATGAGTATAATCGACACTTGAGTTTCTGGTTCAGATTTCGGTTCAGGTTTGTTTTACTTGTTCCCTCTGTTCATGGAATGGTCCAAATCCATCTGAAATATTTGAATTGGAAGAGAAGAGTTAGCATAACTAAGCCCATGTTTAGCCTACCAAACAACAGTTGCCGTGTATAGCATCTCTCATGCATCCATATCACACAGTCAACCAAACATACATCTCACCCCATCCTTACATCCACTCAAGCAGGCCACGCTCAGCCAGGATCCCCCATGCGATGCAGGCTAGAGTCACCTAGGCAAGCAAACACGCCCATAGCTCAGCCTTGATCGCGGCGCTGGCGCAGCACATGGAAGGAAAGGTCGGGGCCTTTGCAACGGGAAACCACGTCACCAACGCGCCGTGGTCACCGCCCGGCACAGTCAGGCACCAGCAGCACCACGCATGCACCCACGCACGTACATCCCGACGTACGCGACGCCCCCGGCCGTCCAGGTCCAGCATCCGTCCTGGCAAACCGTACCGTACAGCCAGCGCCGCGCCGCTGTCCCGCGGGGTCGCTCGCTCGCCCGCGGCCGTGGGGATGCGCCGTGGTCCCGCGCTGGCTCGTCT